>JALIGW010000001.1:17007077-17044577 GCA_023053685.1 Diadophis punctatus similis | reverse complement strand
TGGCTCAAAGTCACACAGATGGTTGTTAATGCCTAAGTGGGGAGGGGGAAGGACACACTAGAATTCACAGTCTCTCAGTTTCCAGCCCAGCCTTCAGCCACCACACCACATCTTGAAAAACCTTGAAAAGCAAATGGTGATTGTAGGAGATTCCTGGAAAGATTTGTGGGATTCCCCTAGTTCTGCTGGCTGTTTGGACTGATAGAAAAAGTCCTAATCATAGCAAGGAAGTCAAAGGAAAACAGACTTGGTGGCAAAGTCCAAGTAACGAGAATACAAGGCAAGGCAAGAAACAGGACCTTGGATAGCTCCAGATACATTCTGGCAGCTGAGATTTTCCTGTTAAAATTATTGGCTGGGTTTGCTGGGCAAGATTATCCAGAAATCTTGATTAGTCAATGCAATATAAATTGAGCCTTTATCCCCAACAATTTCAGTATTTAAATGAAATTACAACTTTAGCATATTGTTCAAATCTAAAATGGTTACCAGATTAGAGTATCTTAAGTGAACTGATTTAAGTGAGAACAATTAACCAGTGGAATGACTTGCCTTCAGATGTTGTGGGTACTCCATCATCGAGTGCTTTTAAGAAGAGACTGGATAGTTTGTCTGGAATATAAATATATAAATATAAATATAATAACAGAGTTGGAAGGGACCTTGGAGGTCTTCTAGTCCAACCCCCTGCTTAGGCAGGAAACCCTACACCACTTCAGACAAATGGTTATCTAACATCTTCTTAAAAACGTCCAGTGTTGGAGCATTCACAACTTCTGGAGGCAAACTGTTCCACTGATTAATTGTTCTAACTGTCAGGAAATTTCTCCTTAGTTCTAGGTTGCTTTTCTCCTTGATTAGTTTCCACCCATTGCTTCTTGTTCTACCCTCAGGTGCTTTGGAGAATAGTTTGACTCCCTCTTCTTTGTGGTAACCCCTGAGATATTGGAACACTGCTATCATATCTCCCCTAATCCTTCTTTTCATTAAACTAGACATACCCAGTTCCTGCAACCGTTCTTCATATGTTTTAGCCTCCAGTCCCCTAATCATCTTTGTTGCTCTTCTTTGCACTCTTTCTAGAGTCTCCACATCCTTTTTACATTGTGGCGACCAAAACTGAATGCAGTATTCCAAGTGTGGCCTTACCAAGGCATTATAAAGTGGTATTAACACTTCGTGTGATCTTGATTCTATCCCTCTGTTTATGCAGCCTAGAACTTTGTTGGCTTTTTTGGCAGCCGCTGCACACTGCTGGCTCCTATTGAAATGGTTGTCCACTAGGAGTCCAAGGTCCCTCTCACAGTTACTACTGTTGAGCAAGGTACCACATATACTGTACCTGTGCATTTTGTTTTTCTTGCCTAAATGTAGAACCTTACTTTTTTCACCATTGAATTTCATTTTGTTAGCTAGCTCCTAATGTTCAAGTCTGTCGAGATCCTTCTGACAGACTTGTATAGGGTTAGTATAGGAATAGTATAGGGTTTCCTGCTTGAGCAGGAGGGCTGGACTAGAAGACCTCTAAGGTCCCTTCCAATCTGTTATTCTGCTAAATTCTGATACATTTATTGTTGATTGGGATAGTGGACTTCAGATTAACTAATATGCTGTTGCTTCAAGTTCAAATGACAGAATAAGTCACAAACCTGCTTAAGGAAACTTCTGCAGCAGGAGCAAAATGGAACTGGGCACATTTTAGTATGCATATTGCCATTGACAAGATATTACCTCTGCAACACTCATCTAGCATTGGGGCTGGAGGAAGTGCAAAGAAACCATAGCCCTGAGTGAATCGCCATGATTTCTTTCAAAGAAAAGAAAGAAAAAGAGAAAAAAGGAAATGGCTGCTACAAGGTCCTGAAAAAACAATAGAGTCTTGTTTTATGGCAGCCTCCCCAAATATGATATGCCTTTATGTAGTTTGGATGTCATTTCCCAAGCTTCCTCGCTGGTTTGGCTGAAGGTTGCACCCAGGGGTGAAATGCTGCCGGTTCGGGAGGGCCGGTCAGTCATTGCAGAGCCGAAGGAGCTGGCGGTGGTTGCAACACGGGGCTTCTCCTGCCCGCTTCCCCTGCCCACCTGGATGCCGCCATTTGAATCCTTCTATGCTCTGTGCATGCGCAGAGGGCAAAATAACCCAAATGGCGGCATCCAGCCAGGCGGGGGAAGAGGGCGGGAGAAGCCCCATGTCACGACTGCCGCCAGCTCCATCGGTTCTGCAACGACCGACTGGCCCACCCGAACCGGCAGCATTTCACCACTGCACCCTAAAATTTATGTATCCCCCTGCCTCTCTCTCTCTCTCTCTCTCTCTCTCTCTCTCTCCCTCCCTCCCTCCCTCCCTCCCTCCCTCTCCCTCTCTCTCTCACTAATTTATTAGATTTCTACACCAAAAGGCACTATTTAATGAATGCTGTTGATAAAAATGTTGCACTTTTGCTTGGTCATCAGTGAGATATTTGGAGGGATCACCATAGCAACTGGCATTTTGGGGGTCGTCATTGGAGCAGAAGCTGCCCGAAGATACAAGAAGGTTAACACCAGGGCTGACCCTCTTATCTGTGCGGCGGGCTTGCTCAGTTCATCTCCGTGTATGTATTTGGCTATTATGCTGGCTGAGAAGAGTATTGAGGCTGCATATGTAAGTGACCAAAGAATTCATATATTTAATGGATGACTTTCGTTTTCACTTTAAAGAAGTCACAGTTGATATACTGTATCTATCCAGAGGTCGGTTCCTCCTGGTTCGCACCGGTTTTATAGAACCGGTAGCAAACTGCTGGTGACGTTACAGAGCCGGGTTTGTCAGTGCCGGTCCGTGGACACCACTATCTTTTTAAAATATTTTTTTTGCTTTTTTTGCTGATTTTTTCTTCTGCGCATGCACAGAAGCTGAGTTTCTGGCACTGCGCATGCGCCGCCATCTTGTTTTTGGCCTTTTGGGGGGGTTGCAAATTTTCGGCACTGTGCATGTGCGCACGCGCAAAGCGCGCACCCACACCCGGGCGGCCCCGCGGCATGGGAGGAAGCCAACCGGTGGCAAGGTAAGTTAGAACCTACCCCTGTATTTACCCCTCATGTTACTCCTCAGAAAAAGCTGGGAATTATGGAATCAAGAGACCTACGCTTCTAGGGTATGTCAGCTATCAGGGGTCTCCAACCTTGGCAACTTTAAGATTTGTGGACTTCAACTCCCAGAGTTCCTCAGCCAGCAAAGCTGGCTGAGGGACTCTGGCAGTTGAAGTCCACAAATCTTAAGGTTGCCAAGGTTGGAGACCCCTGAGCTAGATGACAAACCATGTTAAAGTTCAGTCATTGACCGCAGAGAATCTAGTGCTTTGACGGGCACCTTGAAATATTTAGGATTTAATGATTTGAGCCCTCAAGGTTGTGAGGGAAAGGACAGGAAGATTGCTAGAAACAAATGAAATGTTATGATTTCAGCATTCGGTATACATTTACCTACAGTATGGCCCGGGGATATGGCAGCTTGGAACAGATAAATATGGCATCAATTATTTGTCTGTAGTATCAGTTTATACTTCTAGGAGGGCATTGGATAGCCCTTCCAATCAACTCACGATGTTCTGAGTCTCTCTCTCTCTGTGTCTTCTTTAATATTTCAGATTTTTATTGCCCTTGCGGTATTTTTTTTATCTTTAAACTGGGCCATTGTGGCTGACATCCTCATGGTGAGTTCAGTTCAACTGTCATTACTGTCATATTGATTTTGTTGATAATCCAATACTTCTATTCTTAGTTCTCCATGCTCTCTGTTTTCACCTCCTGTCAGGTTCTACGTCAGCAAGTACTCGGAGGGGGGGGGAAGGGGGAGGCATGGCGAAGGAGCATGGAATGGCCTAACATGCACTTTGATACATGTTCACTCAAAATGTTAAGAGGAGAATAAATCCCCATAGAGGCAATGTTGATCTTTTCTTGGAATTCAGGCAGTTAGAAAATAAAGCTGAGATTAAAAGTCTAATAGAAAATATTTATTTCGGTACAAAAACAATAAATCCTGATTAATTACATCTTTGCTAATAAAATGCGACCGTTCCGGTCAAGAGCTAGAGCCAGAAGAATAATGGAGAATTAGGAATGTAGACATGCGTACAAGAACATCATATCACGTGTTCTGCTTGTATTGGAATGTACCATTATATTAGATAGGGATGCATCTCCCTGCATATACATACAACTGGCAATTATTCACACCGTGACACAAAAGCCAGTCTTGATGTATCTCTCAGGGCGTCCGTCCTAGGAAAGCATGGACTGATTTGCATCACAAAACTACCGTATTTTTCAGAGTATAAGATGCACCTTTTTCCTCCCTAAAAGTGGCTGAAAATTTGGGTGCGTCTTATACTTCGAATAGGGCTTTTTTCCAGCCCTAACAAGGTGCTAACAGATCTTCCCAGCTCTTACCTTGCAGGCTTTTTCATTGTTACTCTCCCCAAAGAATGTTTTTCCAGCCCTAAGTCTTTGCAGGTTTTTTTTTCATTGCTCTACTTGCTCCGAATAAGTTTTTTTCTAGTCCTAACCAGGTGCTAACTATCTTCCCACCTCTTACCAGCTTGCAGGCTCTTTCATTGTTACTCTCTCAGAAGAAGGTTTTTTTAAGTCCTAACCAGGGGATAAAATAATGTGCTGAAGCTGACCAGACTAAGGATGCTAGCCAGATGAATACCTGGTAGGCAGATTGTTTTCCCCTATTTTCCTCCCCAAAAACTAAGGTGCGTCTTATACTCCGGTGCGTCTTATACGGTAAGCCATCTGCTGAAATTCTGTTACATATTGTTACAGAAGGAACCTACGGACCTGGTGTGTACCAGACACACAAAGGCTCTTTGTGTTTACATAGGCTTGCATATGAATAACCCATTCAATGTCCCTTGATGTGAAATTTAAAACATAGGAGAGCTATAAAACCATATTAATACATCTGTAGTGGCGTAATATGTTATTCACGACTCCTCTGTTCCTGCCATGGTTGTCCCTGCTCTACGGTTAACAGAATCATGATTTGTCGAAGTAGCCCAGCTTCCTGTGTTTAAATATTGCCTTGGGTTATTTAGAGGTTGGGTGATTTGTAGTTCACAGTATCGCAGGGACACAATCATAATCTTAGCTTGTTGTGTTTTGCTAAGCTGGCTTTAAGTTCAGGGGTACCCACTGGGGAGGGGGGCAAAACCATCTATCATCTACCATTGACCTCACCCCATTCCTAAGAGGTCGGTAAGGGGCGCACATAAGCGCACAATTGTGCATACTGTTCCTGTCCTAATGTACACATATATTCTTACCTCTTTTACTCTTATTCATGTTTGTACTATTACATATATATTCAATCATGTTTTACTGTTTATACTTTGCTTATAATCATATATGCTTGACAAATAAACTTTGCTTATAATCATATATGCTTGACAAATAAATAAATAAAAATAAAATAAATAAAAGTCCAAAATTGCAGTATATAATCACATGATCAGGGTGGTGCCCCTCAGAAAGTATCATTCTCTTCGCTGAAGCAGATGAGTTCCCAAAATCTGCCGATCTTGATGACATGGCTGCATAAGTATAACCTCTTAATCATGCCGGTGGTTACAGGTATAATGAAAATAATTCTTTGCTTTTATTGGTTATGTACATACCGTATTTTTCAGAGTATAAGACGAACCGGAGTATAAGACGCACCTAGATTTTAGAGGAGGAAAACAAGGGAAAAAGTATTCTGAACCAAATGGTGTAGTAATATATTATTTAATAAAATATCAGTGTAGCAGAATACTTTTAACAACCATGTACACTTTTTACAACCATGTATACTTTTTACAAACTTCAAACTTGACAGCTTTAAGACTAGTGGACTTCAACTCCCAGAATTCCTCCTCCAGTCATGCTAGCTCAGGAATGGGAGTTGAAGTCCACAAGTCTTAAACTTGCCAAGTTTGAAGACCCTTGCACCCCTAACACCTAACCCAAGGGTCTTCAAACTTGACAGCTTTAAGACTAGTGGACTTCAACTCCCAGAATTCCTCCTCCAGTCATGCTAGATGGGGGAATTAGAAGGCAAAAACACTCAAGTTTTTGCAAAAAACCCGGCTCATTTTTTGCTCTCTTTTTTTGCAAAAACAGGGCATGCAGAGGATTTGGGAAGCCCCAATTTTTGCAAAAAATGGCCCGTTTTTTGCAAAAATGGAATGCGGGGGCGGGGCTTCGGGAGGCCAAAAATGGCTGTATTCAGTGTATAAGACGCACCGACCTTTCCACCCTCTTTCTGGGGGCAAAAAGGTGTGTCTTGTACTCCGAAAAATATGGTATCTTTTTTTTGAAACTTTGCTATTTACAAACTTTGCCATTTACAAAGTTAAAGTATCAACATGCACACCCATAGCCATTCAGCTTAGAACGATGCCAACCAAGTCTACCTTGTGATATTTGTTCTTTCCTTAGGCAGGTAGTCCTCGACTTACAACCTTTCATTTAGCGACTGTTCAAAAAGTTACAATGGCACTGAAAAAGTGACTTATGACTGTTTTTCACACTTAGGACCATTGCAGCATTCCCCATGGTCATGTGATGACAATTTGGATGCTTGGCAACTGGCATGTATTTAGGATGGTTGCAGGATCATGTGATCACCATTTCCAAGCTTGGGATAAGCAAAGTCAATGGGGAAAACTCACTTAACAACTTGTGTTACTAACAATATCTGGAGCAATTCACTGAACAACTGTAGTGAGAAAGATTGTAAAATGGGTCGAAACTCACTTAACAACTGTTGTGCTTAGCAACAGAGGTTCAATTGTGGTTGTTAAGTTGAGAACTATCTATAATGCATTTCTACCAAACGTTGACACAATTTCTTAATTATTTTTTTTTCAGTATGTAGTGAAACCTGCATGTCAGTCAACTGCATTTTCTCTTCAAATTTTTATGAGCCATTTGCTGGGTGATGCTGGCAGCCCCTCCTTCATTGGAATTGTAAGTGATGGCAGGATTTGTGGCCTAGATGGAGCAAGGCCGGATGGATGGGTGACAAGAAAGCATGTCTTTGGTGGGATGAATTGGAAACAGTGCAACATAAACTCATTCTATTTGGGTTTTAGAGGCCCTTCCTATTGATGGATTAGCTCTACAATATACTAGAGTTGGATTTTGCTTTGGAAAAGTAGCAATCCTGGCTTCAAGAGCTCTGAGGGCCATTCATCTCATTGCACTATTGAGCCATGGTGGCGCAGTGGATAGAATGCAGTACTGCAGGCTAATTCTGCTGACTGCCGGCTACCAACAGTTTGGCAATTCGATTCTCACCAGGCTCAAGGTTGACTCAGCCTTCCATCCTTCCGAGGTCGGTAAGATGAGGACCCAGATTGTTGGGGACAATATGCTGACTCTGTAAACCACTTAGGGAGTGCTGTAAAGCACTGTGAAGTGGTATATAAGTCTAAGTGCTATTGCTATTCCATAGCCATCGTTACTACTGTGGAGGATAGGATCTGATTGTAAAATTCACCCTTACTCTTTGCCATGGGCTTTGGCATTCAAAAGGAATGGCAGCTTTGCAGCCAGGACATTTAAATTCATAACCAGTGTCCAGATGTTTCTTTAATTTTGTGAACATATGACAAATACAAATAATATGTTGAAAACAGAATTGGGGAGATGTCTAACAATTTATATAATTTGATTTTTGCTGAAATGAACAATGAGTATCTTAGGGGATTCTCAGCATTTCAAGGTTAATAGAAATCAGGAAATTATACAGTTTCCTATAATTCTATATAATATTTCATGTGAAGTGTGAAGAATTGGAGAGTGTAAATAGAGGCATATAATTGAAAAAAAATCCTCCCCAAACTTAGGACAGGGGTCGGCAACCCGCGGCTCTGGAGCCACATGCGGCTCTTTGGTCCCTCTGCCACAGCTCCCTGTGCCATCACTGGTTGGCCCCGCCCCTCACCCCTCTTATTTCTTTTTTGGACTCCAGCCGAAGAAGCAGGAAGAGAAGGCTGCTTTACGCACAAATGAGAGAGACATAGAGACACATACAGAGTGATACACAGGGAGGGGGTGAGAGAGAGACATAGACAGACACATACAGAGTGATACATAGGGAGGGGGTGAGAGAGGGGAAGAGAGGGAGAGAGAGATACAGAGGGAGAGAGACACAGAGTGGGGGAGAGAGGGGAAGATAGGGAGAGGGACAGAGACACAGAGATACAGAAAGAGGTGAGGAGAGAGGAGGAGATAGGGAGAGGGGGAGAGAGACATAGAGAATGGTTTTGTGGCTGGGTAGGTGTGGCTAGGGAGGTCATGTGACTGGGTGAGAGTGAGTGACATCAAGTTGGCCATGCCCACTCAGGTTTTGTGGCTCCCGGTGTGTTTTTTTTCTGTGGGAAACGGGTCCAAGTGGCTCTTTGAGTGTTTAAGGTTGCTGACCCCTGACCTAGGACTATTCCTACCCCAATTCTGCTTCTGTCTATTTTCATAACACAACTCTGCATTATCCTCTGTTGCATATAGTCCTTATTTTCCAAAATATTGTCAGTGTGACTCCTGGCATGGATGATTTGCCTGTGTTAGATATTCCAGAGATCTGACTTGGAATAAGACCACTTGCCTGATGGTGACATAAATCCTTTCAACCTATAGATTGCAAATACAATCAAGGTGCAACAAAGAGATAATTCCACTCTCTGGAATTTCCACAGTCTGAAATACAGTTTTGTGGTTTGCGTTTTTGTTGGTGTCCTCGGAGGAGGCTGTTTCCTCCTGACTGCTGTTCATATTGAAGAAGATTGGAAGAAAGCTGCAGCACCAATAACACCACCAGCAACACCAGGGCAAGGTCAGTCTTTTTCTTTTAATTCTTAGAATGAGAACATGATATATTGAATCTGTGTTGCATTAATTTATCTAATGGGGCTCCCCAGGAATACCACGGAAAAATAACTTAAACACTACTTTGCACCAAGACTGATATCATCCATCTCTCTCTCTCTCTCTCTCTCTCTCTCTCTCTCTCTCTCTCTCTCTCTCTCTCTCTCTCTCTCTCTCTCTCTCTCTCTCTCTCTCTCTCTCCTACCTACCTACCTACCTACCTACCTTATCTATCTATCTATCTATCTATCTATCTATCTATCTATCTATCTATCTATCTATCTATCTATCTATCTATCTATCTATCTATCTATCTGAGCCTGTGGTGGCGCAGTGGTTAAAAGCAGCACTGCAATCTGAACTGCTAGTTCAGCAGTTCAGCTGTTCAAATCTCACCAGGCTCAAGGTTGACTCAGCCTTCCATCCTTTCGAGGTGGGTAAAATGAGGACCCAGATTGTTGGGGGCAATATGCTGAACTCTGTAGGGCTGTAAAGCACTATGAAGCGGTATATAAGTAAGTGCTATTGCTATTGCTATCTATCTATCTATCTATCTATCTATCTATCTATCTATCTATCTATCTATCTATCTATCTATCTATCATCTACCTATCTATCTATCTATCTATCTATCTATCTATCTATCTATCTATCTATCTATCTATCTCTATCTATCTATCTATCTATCTATCTATCTATCTATCTATCTATCTATCTATCTATCTATCTATCTATCTATCTATCTATCTATCATCTATGTGTCGATCTATATCTGTCTGTCTGTCTGTCTGTCTGTCTGTCTGTCTCTCTATCATCTATGTCTGTCTCTATCTATTTGTCTCTATCATCTGTCTGTCTGTCTGTCTGTCTGTCTGTCTCTCTCTCTCTAATCTCTCTCTCTCTATATCTATCTATCTATCTATCTATCTATCTATCTATCTATCTATCTATCTATCTATCTATCTATCTATCTATCTATCTATCTATCTATCTATCTATCTATCTATCTATCTATCTATCTATCTAATCTACCCTACCTACCTACCTATCATCCATCTATCCATCCATCCATCCATCCATCCATCCATCCATCCATCCATCCATCTATCCATCCACCCACCCATCCACCCATCCAGTTTATATGGCCTCCCATCTATCCAAGAAACTCTGGGCCATAAATAAAATAAAAACATACACTTTCATTAAAACAAAAAAGCCAACTATAACTGAAGTTCAAAAAAACCCCACAAAACCACTAGGCATATACATCCCTACCAGAGCTTCCATGCTAGCATCCAGACCCAATGTCTGGAGTAATAATCACTTCTTGATGTCCATGGGAAAGGCCAATAGAGTAGGGGCTGTACTTATGGGGAGGGCTGTTCCACAGGACAAGTGCCATAATAGAAAGAGCATACAGTGCTTTTGGGAGCTGCCAGATAATTTAGTTTTATTGATGGCATCTGGAGCATACCCAGTCTGTCGGATCTGATGGGGCAGGCAAAAATCACTGGGGAGAGACCGTTGTGCAAGTAAATTGGTACTATGCCATGCAGAGTTTTAAAGATGACAAATAGAACCCTGAATTGCACTGGGAAGACAGTACAACTCAGATAGCATCTGTGTTACATGGCGTGCTCACTGCATTCTGGACCGGTTGAAGCTTCTGGATATTCTTCAAGAGCTGTCCCATGTAGAATGCATTGCAACAATCCAAATGGGGGATTACTAAGGCATGAGTGACCATGAGTAGAGCTTCCTGATCCAAGAATGGGCACAGCTGGAGGACAAAACCTATTTGTGCAGTAATTCTCCTGGCCATGGCTGCCTTGAGCAGGAGTCTTGAGTCCAAGAGAACCCCCAGATCTCTCACTCATTCAGAGTTAACAGTACAAAGCTATTAGATCTGAGGATCCCTACAACTCAGTCATTCAGTTTTTTTCATAGTTGAGCTGGTCAGTTCTTCTCTATCCAGGTCATTCTTTCTCAACCTTGGCAATTTTTCCCATTCTGGAAGTTGAAGTCCACTCATCTTAAAGTTGCCAAGGTTGAGAACCAGAACCACTGCCCTAGGCATAGGAAAGCATCTTGGCAGTGTGGGGTTGAGATGTCCAACTGAATATCATCAGTATATTCATAATATTTAACCCTGTGTGACAGATGATCTCACTCAGAGGTTTCATGTAGATGTTAAATAAGACCAGAGAGCACACCAAGCTCTGCATAACCCCACATAGCAGAAGTCTAGAGAGCTGGACCTTCTCTCCCCACCTTTCTCCCCACCCCTCACTGAACACCAACTGGAATGTAGGGAAGAGGAGTACCTGTCTCCCACTCCCAACCTTCTCAAATGGTCCAGGAAGATACTATAATCGATCCTATCCAAAGCCATTAATAGATCAGGCATTGCCAGAATGGATGCACTACTCCTATCTTGAGTCTACCAGAAATCCTATGAAAGATAAAGATTAACAGAGTTTGAAGGGACCTTATAGGTCATCTAATCCAACTCCCCTCCCCCGCCCAAGCAGACCACACACCATTTCTGATAGTTGGCAGTCTAGTCTCTTCTTGAAAGCTTCCAGTGACGAAGCTCCCACAACTTCTGAAGGCAAGCTGTTCCATTGGTTGATTGTTCTCACTGTCAGAAAATTTCTCCTTATTTCCAGATTGAATCTCTCCTTGATCAATTTCCATCCATTATTCCTTGTCTGGCCTTCGGGTGCTTTGGAAAATAGCTTGACCCCTTCCTCTCTGTGGCAGAACCTCAGATATTGGAAGACTGCTATCATATCCCCCCTGGTCCTTCTCTTCACTGGACTAGCCATGCCCAGTTCCTGCAACCATTCATTGCCATCTCAGCAGTATGTCCTGGCCTGAACCCTGACTTCACAAGTCCAGATCATCTGCTTCTTCCAGAAACTTTTGGAGCTGTCAGCCTGCCACCTTCTCAACAATATTCCCTAAACCAGGGGTCGGCAACCTTAAACACTCAAAGAGCCACTTGGACCCGTTTCCCACAGAAAAAACACACATCGGGAGTCACAAAACCTGGGTGGGCGGGGCAACTCAATGTCACTCACTCCCACCCAGTCACATGACTTCCCTAGCCACGCCTACCCAGCCACAAAACCATTCTCTATGTCTCTCTCCCCCCGTCTCCCTCTCTCCCCCTCTCTCCCCCCTCTTTCTGTATCTCTGTGTCTCTGTCCCTCTCTCTATCTTCCCCTCTCTCCCCCACTCTGTGTCTCTCTCCCTCTGTATCTCTCTCTCCCTCTCTTCCCCTCTTCCCACAGCGGGCCAGAGGGTCACGAGAGGAGTGGGGAGAGGAGAGTGTAGGAGAGAAGCGGCCCTTTACCTGCCTTTCTGCCACATTTGCGTGTAAGGCAGCCTTCGCTTCCTGCTGCTTCAGGCTGGAGTCCAAAAAAGAAATAAGAGGGGCAAAGGGCGGGGCCAACCAGTGATGGCACAGGGAGCCATGGCAGAGGGCCCAAAGAGCCTCATGCGGCTCCAGAGCCGCGGATTGCCGACCCCTGCCCTAAACTGAATAAGCTAGAAACTGGACTACATTTGTCCAATCCAGCAAAAACCTTTTGAGGTGGTTTAGCTGCTTTGCAGTTTGCAAGAGTAAAGTCAGGGTAATTAAAACAACATATAAATCCACTTGCAAAAGAATTTGATGCTCTAAGTTGCTCTTTTACTAGGCATAGTCTTAGACATTCAGAAGGAGAGAGGCAGCATCAGAACTTCTAGTTATTAGGTTGTTTTCACCAACAATTAATCAAGATAGATATAGACATAACAAACACATTTTTACAATATGCATTTAATATTGGGCTGGGCTGGGAGCTCAGTATGCTGTGCAAACTGCCATTATGGTTGAGTTATTGTTTAATGTATTGTGGGAGTCCAGAAAACAGGTCAGCTCAATAACCTGATTCTGTCTTTTCTGAGCACAGCTATTTTTTTTTCCTGGAGGGCTGACTGCATTCAGCTGCTGCAGTGAATGCAATAAAGTATCTTGTGGCATTTAAAATGTTGTTGATGTGGTGGATTGAAGCTCGTTGGGCTGATGACATTATCTGCAGACCTTTTCAGAGAAAGGCTGCAATCGGAACCTCTTGTACTCCAAAGACTTTTTATCCTACATGCCAAGATTTCTTTCCTTAAATCTGGGCCGAGAAAGATCATACTGTAACTCAGTTGCACCGAAGGTTGATTAAAATTCACTTCTCAGCATCACTGGATAAAACTGAGAAAGATGGAGAGATGAGCATTCTGATTTCAGTTGAGAAATCTGCATGTAGGTAAATTAAGGGAGGTTTCTGATTTTCTTTCAACTTTCCAAGTAAAAAACAGGAGGGTTGCCTCTTTTTTGTGGAGCAGAAAAAAAAACTGCATGCTAATTGTTTTGGAAGCAGATATTAGACTTCTTATCAATCCGAGAACCAGTTCTCATAAAACATTAAATGGCAATCATAAAGTCTCAGATACCGGAAGAAAGATAAAAGTGCTGGGAATCAAAGACTTAACATTTTACTATCCCATGGATTTTATCTTAGCTGTGATCTTGATACCTTTCCAGATGATGCTGGAACTATTAAAGGCTGTGCGGATTTGGGGAACCGAAATCTAACTTGTTTGGGGGGCTTGAAACAGTGGTGGGTTGCTCCCGGTTCGGACTGGTTCTTAGAACCGGTAGTGCTGGCGGTGGGAGGCTCCACCCAGCCACCCGGGAGGCATGGGTGAAATGCTCCCGGTTCACTCGTGCCTGTCGGTTGTCGGAGAGCTGGTCGTGAAGGCAGCGTGAGGCTCCGCCCACCCGCCGGGACACTGCCATTTGGGTTCTTTTACCCTCTGTGCATGCGCAAAGCGTTCTGTGCATGCGCAAAGGGTAAAAGAACCCAAATGGCGGCGTCCGGGCGGGTGGGCGGAGCCTCGTGCTGCCTTTGTGATCGGCTCTCCGACGACCGAGGCTGGGAGGCTCCGCCCACCCACCCGGGACACCGTATGCACACCGGGGAACTGCTCTTCTGGTTTCCGGCACTCCCACGCATGCGCACCAGAGAGCTGCTCTTCCGTTTTTGGTGGTTCCCCCCCCCCTGCACGCGTGCTCCCATTTCGGCACTCGGTGCCAAAAAGGTTCGCCAACACTGGCTTAGGGAATCCCTTCTGTTTGCAATCTATTGTTCAAAAACACTTTTGTTTGTCTGAAATGGTCTTTCGCCCAAGCAATAAACAGCATTGTGTCTTCTGATAAAAGAGAGAGCCAATTTTCCAGGCAAGATTTTTCTGTGGAAGCAAATGTACCGGAGGCTGTGGATGGAGACTGTTTTCTTGGAGCTCTTTTTATTTTTATGAAATGGGCAAGGAGTTTTAAGCCTTCCTTCATGCGACATTCAGCAGGTTTCCCAGACAACGAGACCCCTGAGTCTAAGGCTGTATAGTTTCCCACGGGCCTTGTCACTCAGGAAACAGGGCAGGAGGACCTGCCAAGGGCCATAATTGTTGGTATTTCCAGTAGGAAAGTATTAAATTGCATTAATTTCAAAATCTTTGCTTGCCTCGTTTAAAAAAAGAACAAGTCAATCTGCCCTCCAAAACCACTTCAGAGAAATTAGCTGCAAAACCCCATTTTGAGGGAGTACAAATCTTTTATTAAATGGAAATGATGGAGAATGTTAGTTTAGCACTATATTAAAACCAGAAACAATTTAAAAATAAATAACCACTGGGATCTCTATTGTGGCACCCACGAGGCACCCATGTGCTCACACATGTCTATATTGGTACATACTAGCCCCCTGCCTGCCTCGTTCCATTTTGCTTCTTTTAAAAAAAAAACAAATTAAAGCTTATTTTAACTTTAAACCAAATACACAACAAGCTGCAGGCCACCACCTTTCCTAAACCATCTTTATTTCTCAGAATGGCCTTGGATTTCACATAACCACCATAAGTATTGTTAGAAAATAAATATGGTGAGTGGATACTGTCCAGTTTTTTTTGTAAATGTTCGTACTTGACTTAAGGAAAAGACTAAAGTGAACTTATAGGCATCTGTTACAAACCATGATGACGTCACCCAGAAAATATAACCCATATCTTTTGTGATATGTCATTAAATGTGTGAGGTTATTTGCCATCTTCCCCCAAAGATACACAACCAAAGTAAGCTGTGGGCTATTTATTTATTTATTTGTATTCCATCTTTATTATTTTTTTCAAATAACTCAAGGTGCAAACATATCCCATACACCTTCCTTCCTCCTATTTTCCCCACAACAACAACAACAACACTGTGAGGTGAGTTGGGTTGAGAGAGAGAGAGAGTAACTGGCCCTAAATCACCCAGCTGGCTTTCATGGCTAAGGTGAGACTTGAACTCACGATCGCCTGCTTTCTAGTCTGGTGCCTTAACTAGTAGACCAGCGGTTCTCAACCTGGGGGTCGCGACCCCTTTGGGGGCCGAATGACCCTTTCACAGGGGTTGGGAGACTTCGCCCGGACACCGCCATTTGGGTTCTTTTACACTCTGCACATGCGCAGAGGGTAAAAGAACCCAAATGGCGGCGGCGGGGCGGGGTTGTGGCGGCGGGCGCAGCGGGGTGGGTCATGGCAGGGGCGGGGCGTGGGTCATGCCATTAGGAAGGTTGAGAACCACTGCACTAGACGAAACTGGCTCTTGAGCAGCGATAATAAACACCTTTCCTCATTTGTTCTTCGGTATGTTGGTTTCTGTAACCAGCCACTTCTACTGTGGCAACCATTTTGTAAATTGGGCATGCTCCAATGGCAGCCCTTTTCTATTGACTGCATTTATAAAGAGGTTTTGGGTCCCATGAAGTTGGACTACTTTTGAGACAATCGGACACATAAAGAAATGGCAGTTTAGGTCTTTTCTTTGTTTTTTCACTTATTTTTGACTCTTCTTGGAACCTCTTGTTTCAGGCATTGAGAACAAAAACTACGACTTTCAGGGAGAATGGCAACCTGACATGTCTACCTCTATTCCCATTTCCATTGTTGCAAAGAAGGAAAAGGCCTGAAATTGACACATCCTCCATGTTATGTGGATGGTGACAGCAGCAACGCGTCCGTGATTGAATGTCTTAGCTTGGCATTGAAAATGTGCTCCAATTTCCTCATGTCAGCATCACCATAAGAGCCTGCCAAGGAATCTAGTTGGGGCAGAAGGCAAATCTGTCAAGCCATGGCTCTTTCTGCATATGCAACATAATAATTGTGAACCAGTTGAAACAATGGGGTGTGGTTTGTCCTCTGTTTAAATTTCGAATGCAGTAAAATGGTTGTTCCTCCTGCTGGGACTGTAGCTATGTGGAGAACATGTTTGTGTATTTTGTGATGGATCCTTTGGGCTTACACCTCAGGCCCCACCCCAATCTTTGCAAACAAAACGTTCCCTCTTTATTACTTGTCAAAAAAAGGAAAAAAATGTAATACACTCAGGTAGTCCTTGATTTATGACCTTGACCACAACTGGGACCAGAATTTGCATTGCTAAGCAAGGGTTTTGTTAAGTGAGTCATGCTCAATTTCATAACCTTTTTTTTGCCATGGTTGTTAAGTGAATCACCTCAGCTGTTAAGTGAATCATGTAATCATTAAACAGATCGAGCTTCCCCCATTGACTTTGCCAATTGACTTTGTTGGAAGCTGGCTGGGAAGGTCACAAATGGTGATCACAATGACCCTGGGATGCTGCAATTGTCATAAATACATGCTGGTTGCCCAAGTGCCCAAATTTTGACCACATGATGCTGCAACAGCCATAAATGTGCCATTGTGACTTCTAACAGTTGCTAAACAAATGGCTGCAAGTCAAGGACTACCTGTAGACTTTCGTCCTTGTTTAAGGTGACCAGATTTTAATATTTGTAAAGCGGGACACCATTGATGGGGGGGGGGGGTTCTAGGGGAGCAAGATGGGAGGGGTCCGTCTCTCTTATCCTGCAGCTTTGTGCACCCCCCCAAACACCCCCCCCTTCATCGCAGCCAGGGGTGGGTTCCTACCAGTGCGGTCTTGCCTGTTCGTTGCCGTAGAGCTGAAGAAGCTGGTGGCGTTCGCAGCGCAGGCCTTCCCCCGCCCGCTTTCCCCGGCTGCCGGGATGCTGCCATTTGCGTTCTTTTGCCCTCTGCGCATGCGCAAAGCGTTCTGCTTGTGCAGAGGGAAAAAGAACGCAAATGCAGGCGTCCCGGCGACCAGGGAAAGCCCCGCGCCGCGAACGCCACCAGCTTCTTCGGTTCTGCGGCGACAAACAGACAAGACCGCCGCTGCCCCTCTCACTGCCCTCCCTCCCCGCCTGGCAGGAGGAGGCAGGCGAGGCAGGAGTCAGAGGGGTGTGCAGGACAAATTCAAATTCAAAAAGTGGGACTTTTTTGAAATGCCGCGGGACGCGGGACAAATTATTAAAAAGCGGGACTATCCCGCCAAAAGCGGGACGTCTGGTCACCTTATCCTTGTTATTAAAGGAGCCGATGTGGCGCAGTGGTTAGAGTGCAGCACTGCAGGCTACTTCAGCTGACTGCTAGCTGCAGTTCGGCATTTCAAATCTCACTGGCTCAAGGTTGACTCAGCCTTCCATCCTTCCGAGGTGGGTAAAATGAGGACCCAGATTGTTGGGGGCAATATGCTGACTCTGTAAACCGCTTAGAGAGGGTTGTAAAAGCACTGTGAAGAGGTATATAAGTCTAAGTGCTATTGCTATTACAGGCAGGGCAAGGATTATTTTGTCATCTCAACCTCTCTTCAGAATCACATCATTATCTAATGTTTCTTTGGGCATTTTAGATCTGTAGAAGCAAGTTGGCTAATGTTTGTTATTCTGAATGATAATATTTTAATGTCTGACGTCTTATCCTTTTAATTATATTGTATTCGGTTTTTACATTTATTTTTGAACACCACTTTTGCATCTTGGAATCCAGGAACAAGGGTGGTGCACAGAAAATATTTATATCATCCAGACTTACAGTGGAAGAATGGCAGGATAAAAATATTTACGATAAATAAATCAATGGGCAAATGGTGCACTAGAAATCTAGCCATAGAACAGGCTATGGTTTTATCTTTCCAGCGTTTGCAGACTGATGACTCACAAGCAAGGTTTTATGTTCAGACTTAGGGCTCCATAAATCTGTTTTATATCTTGTGGTCCATAAGGCAATGCTGAAAAACAACAGCCATCCAGATGCATTATTGTTGCACTCCATGAAGATGGATAGAAGATGCTTTTGACATGAAATGGTGAAGGGCGTTGATCTTCTTATGGGGATTCTTACTACTTCCAGTATTTGTCCCCAATATATATAGTGGTGGGTTCCTACCAGGGGTGAAATGCTCCCGGTTCGGGCGGGCCGGTCAGTCGTCGTAGAGCCGATAGTGCCAATAGCACTCACAGCGCGACAGCCGATAGAGCCGATAGCTATCACAGCACGTGGCATCCCCCTGCCTGCCTGGACGCCGACATTTGGGTTCTTTTATCCTCTGCGCATGCGCAAAGTGTTCTGTGCATGCACAGAGGGTAAAAGAACCCAAATGGCGGCATCCAGGTGGGCGGGGGATGCCTCGCGCTGCGATCGCTATCGTCTCTATCGGCTCGACAATGACCGACTGGCCCGCCCGAACCGGAAGCATTTCACCACTGGTTCCTACCGGTGCGGTCTGGTGCGTAGCTCCGGTAGGGAGCGGCCCATTGCGCAATTTGCGTGTGACCGCTCCGGTGCCGTCTTCACCAGTCCATTGCGCACATTGCCATCTTTTTAAAAGAATTTTTGGGCTTTTTTGCTTCTGTGCATGCGCGGAAGCAAAATCTCGCCAAAATCACACGCACGTGCGTCCCCTCACAAGATTTCAGCGAGATTTTGCTTCCTCGCATGCACGGAAGCAAAATTGTGCGAGGGAGCACGCGCACATAGCGAACGTGAGCATGCATGAAACATGGAAATGAGCGCGCAGTGCATCGGTATCGGTAAGTGAGCAACCCGCCCCTGTATTTAGTGCTAAGCTATCCTGGCATCTTTCTGAAACATCTTAACACTGCAGAGCCATGAAACAATCTCCTACTGAAAAGTTCATATAAAAATTTGGACAGTGTCTATTTTCTGTGGTGACTCCAGACCCAGACTCAGATTGATTGGCGATGACATTAGTTAGATCCAGAGTTGCTGTGACATGGACTGAGAAGCAGAAGACTCCGCAGAGTCCTACAATCAGAATAAAATGTCTTGGCTGCAAGGGAGTTTTGGGGTTTGGTGTATCTTGAGAGTTAGCTGACCGTATTCGAGTGGGAAGATCACCTAACTTGTTTTAGCTTAAGGTACAGTCCAGTTTCCAAGTAGGTGGAACAAGGCTTTGACAGTATCTCTTGGTCAACCCAGTTATCATCAGCACACCAAGGTTTTTTTTGTTTTGCAACTGAAGTAGTGCTTTCCCTTCTCTGTTGGCATAAACATCTCCTTCTTGGACCTTGCTTGAATAAAGAGTCTCCTGCTTGGGCGGGGAGTTGGACTAGATGACCTACAAGGTCCCTTCCAACTCTGTTATTCAGTTATAAGCAGGGGAATCTGGTCTGCTTCGTTCCATTTTACTCAAATGCCCCCATCCTGAGTGGCTGTGTGTTTTGGTGAGCATGCCTCCAATGCTTCTCCTGCCATTTCATTCTGAGCTATTGGGCCACCTGTTATGAAAAGGTGGACCTTGGTAAATGCATTTTTAAAATTTAGTTTCAGTTTCTATTTAACTAAACTGATGGGGATTTTGCCAAGTTTCCACTTTGAACCTAAGTGACAAGACTTGTAAACTCCAATAGGTATTATTTTGTCACCTCAACCTCTCTTCAGAATCACATCATTATCTAATGTTTCTTCAGGCATTTTAGGCCTGTAGAAGCAAGTTGGCTAATGTTTGTTATTCTGAATGATAATATTTTAATGTCTGACACCTTATCTTTTTAATTATATTGTATTTGGTTTTTAAATTTATTTTTGAACACCACTTTTGCATCTTGGAATCTAGGAACAAGGGTGGTGCACAAAGATGATTAGAGGACTGGAGGCTAAAACATATGAAGAACGGTTGCAGGAACTGGGTATGTCTAGTTTAATGAAAAGAAGGACTAGGGGAGACATGATAGAGTCCTCTGGGAATTGGGCGGCATACAAATATGATCAAATAAATAAATAATAATTAAATAGCAGTGTTCCAATATCTCAGGGATTGCCACAAAGAATAGTCAAACTATTCTCCAAAGCACCTGAGGGTAGAACAAGAAGCAATGGGTGGAAACTAATCAAGGAGAGAAGCAACTTAGAACTAAGGAGAAATTTCCTGACAGTTAGAACAATTAATCAGTGGAACAGCTTGCCTCCAGAAGTTGTGAATGCTCCAACACTGGAAGTTTTTAAGAAGATGTTGGATAACCATTTGTCTGAAGTGGTGTAGGGTTTCCTGCCTAAGCAGGGGATTGGACTAGAGGACCTCCAAGGTCCCTTCCAACTCTCTTATTATTATTATTAAGGTATCTATGGATCAGGGTTGAATTGTGGAATACCGGTACTCCCTGAGTTTGATTGTTTGCTTGTAGAATTTGCTTGTAGATGTAACATTATCAATGAAAAAAATCTGCACTCGCTAAACTGTGGTTCTCTATTTCTCCATCTCAAAAGACCCAGCCGTAGAAAGGAAAACGATTGGGACTTGTTTTCTTGGCATGCGGGGCAGGAGAACGTAGTCCTGGACTTACAACCACAATTGAGCAACTGAGCACAATTGTTAGCAAGCAAGACAATTGTTAAATGAATTTTGCCCCATTTTATGACCCTTCTTGCTACAGTTGTTAAGTGAATCACAGCAGTTAAGTTAGTAACACGACCACAACTGAGCAACTGAGCACTATTGTTAGTAAGCAAGACAGTTATTAAGGGAATTTTACCCCATTTTATGACCCTTCTTGCCACAATTGTTAAGTATTTAACAGAGTAACAGAGTTGGAAGGGACCTTGTAGGTCATCTAGTCCACCCCCCCCCCCGCTCAAGCAGGAGTCCCTACACTATTTCCGACAATTGCCATCACCATGACCAAAACATAGGAAGTGTTAAAAAACTGGAAAAACATTTCTTAAGCCAGTTTCATTTCTGCTTAACTTAGGTAGAGGAGACAAGCAGCTGAAGGCTGCAGCGCCTCCATAAGTGTGCATGACCCTCACAAATTCTGATATCTTTTCCATTCAGATTTTAATTTCAGAACCATTGCATTAAATTAACCTTTCTATTACTACCCATGGGTGCATCCGGCGATCTGGATATGCCAGCTCTACTTTGTTGTCGCTAGCTTTATTAAAATTCTGACTCATCCAGCTGCCCTTTCGTAGTCAAACTGCTCTGTATTTTAAAGTTCCCCAGCGTTGTTGTTCTTCTTTTGCAGGGTGAAATGGGAAAGGACCACAGGAGCAATACTCGTTTATTGAATAGCCCGAAGGCCCTTTCAAATAAGGGAAAACAGAACAAACAAGTACAGAAACAACCGTACAGGAATATACCGTATTTTTCGGAGTATAAGACGCACCGGAGTATAAGACGCACCTTAGTTTTTGGGGAGGAAAATAGGGGAAAACAATCTGCCTACCAGGTATTCATCTGACTAGCATCCTTAGTCTGGTCAGCTTCAGCACATTATTTTATCCCCTGGTTAGGACTTAAAAAATCCTTCTTCTGAGAGAATAACAATGAAAGAGCATGCAAGCCAGTAAGAGCTGGGAAGATCGTTAGCACCTCGTTAGGGCTGGAAAAAAACTTATTCAGAGCAAGTAGAGCAATGAAAAAAAGCCTGCAAAGACTTAGGGCTGGAAAAACATTCTTTGGAGAGAGTAACAATGAAAAAGCCTGCAAGGTAAGAGCTGGGAAGATCTGTTAGCACCTAGTTAGGGCTGGGAAAAAAAAGCTGCATTCGAAGTATAAGACGCACCCAAATTTTCAGCCACTTTTAGGGAAGAAAAAGGTTCGTCTTATACTCCAAAAAATACGGTATATGGTACATGACATTCAAAATTCAACGATATCAAAATTCAATAACTAAATTTCCAAAACTAGATAACCCAAGTAAAATATCTCGTCTCTAACTCAGCTCATCTTTTTTACAATCAATGAAATTCTTTTCAATGTAGCTGGCTTGTATTGCTGTCATCCTATTAAGATAGCGAGTGATAGTCCTTACCAGGGGAGGAGAGTCTGCCTTCAATAGAAATGTTAATTTATGCCTTACATTCCAGTGGGAAAATTTATTTATAATTGGGGACAGATATTGTTTTCTTACTTCCTCATACATCCTACATTCAAATATTATATGCGCCGTATCCTCGACAACGTTTGCCCCACATATACATGTTCTTTCGTCATACGGGATTTTCCGATACCAACCGAATTTAATGTTAGTATCTAAAAGTGACAGGAGCAATAGGGCACAAAGAATCTGGGGATGGAGGAAGAAGGCCCACCCTCTTCTGCAGAACAAGCCTGGCACTTACTCTCCAAGAACACTCGGCACATCTCTGCCTTATTTTTAAAGACCTAATTAAGAAGTCTTTGAGAAGTCTCCAATGAATTAACTACTGCGGAAGGGTTAATTAAGGGAGCTCCCTGCGGAATTGGTTAATAGTTGTGCCGGAACAGTGAAGATTTCAATTACACAAGTGTTCCTTTTCCCCAAATAACCCAAACAGGTCACTTCAGTGAAATCAGAGAGCCTTTGCTGATTCAAATGGCTGTAGGCGGTTTTTTGGGGGGGAAGAAAAATGTATACTGAGAAATGATATGAAAAAGAAAAATGAAGAAAAATGATAAACTGGATGATGTTCGTGCACCGGCCTTAGGCAACAAGGCCTATGCTAAGGAGAGCCATGCTGAGTTCCAATTTTCAGTAGGATCGCAAAGGCAGAGTTTACAAGCTGTGTTAAACCATGGTATCTAATAACTACGGTTGTTTTGCAGCTTCATGTGTCTTGTGAATCTAAACCATGATTTGTGGTATGTGTGAACACAACCAATGTGTCTTATTATGTTATTGTTATGTTATGTTATTATGTTAAAACAAACATGGCTTAGGGCAGTGATGGTGAACCTTTTTTTGCTCGGGTGCCAAAAGGAGACGCCCATAATGCAATGCCCTCCGCCCGTGCATGTGCACATAACCCCCTGTGCTGCCCCCCCGCGCATGCGCGCAGGCCTCACTGGAGCCTACGGACTTCCGGTAAGACTGTTGGGCCGTTTTTCTCCCTCCCCAGGCTTCAGGAAAGCCTCCAGAGTCTGTGGATGGCGAAAAATGGCCCAATGGCCATTGCAGGGGTGGGTTCCTCCTGGTTCGGACCGGTTAGCCTGAACCAGTAGTGACCTGCTGGTGACGTCACGATGACACCACCGAAATGGAACGGTCGGTGCCGGTCCATGGGCGCCGCCATCTTTTTTTTGAATTTTTTTTTTAATTGAATTTTTTTAACCCCCCCCCCCCCTTCTGAGCATGTGCAGAAGCCGAGTTCCGGCACTGTGCATGCGGTCGCCATCTTTTTTTCAGATTTTTTTTCAAATTTTTTGTTACTGTGCATGAGCGCCCATGCAGCATGGAGGGAGCGAACCAGCAGTGAGGTAAGTTGGAACCCACCCCTGGCCCGTTGGGTACGTTTTTCACCATCCACAGGCTCTGGAGGCTTTCCTGAAGCCTGGGGAGGGAGAAAACAGCCTCCCCTGCCCTTTGGAAGGCTGAAAATCAGCTGGCCATGTTCACTGGAGCTGACATAGGGCAACGCCTCGCCTCGTGTTCCCTCAGATATGGCTCCATGTGCCACCTGTGGCATGCGTGCCATAGGTTCGCCATCACGGGCTTAGGGTAATAGGAATCCAGCCTCACACATTCCTATCTGGTTTGTTTTGTAAACTCAGTTATTGCAGTTTGAAAGTCATACATTTGAACAGCATGGATGAACTTAAATAGTATCTTTTTCTATAGGATTAAACAAGCCATGACTTAATCAGTGGGTAACAGGGCTAATACACTGAATCTATCTAAACTATATAGGTTTGCACAGCTTGTAAGTCTCCTTAAAACTAACAAAGTTGAAAGTTTAGCATGTTGCATGTGAATGCATCCACTAAGTTTAGAACTGATTTTGTTAAGTAACAGAATAACAGAGTTTGGAGGTCTTCTAGTCCAACCCCCTGTTTAGGCAGGAAACCCTACACCACTTCAGACAAATCGTTGTCCAATCTCTTCTTAAAAACTTCCAGTGTTGGAGCATTCACAACTTCTGGAGGCAAGTTGTTCCACTGATTAATTGTTCTTACTGTCAGGAAATTTCTCCTTAGTTCTAGGTTGCTTCTTTCCTTGATTAGTGTGTTCTCCAAATATTTTTTTTCTTTTCACCACCACTTCGGCACTGCGTTCTTCCATCTACTGGAGCTCACCATTCCTTGAAAGTTGTTTGATGCAATCCTAAACTTTGACAATTTGACAAAAGTGACTTAGAACTGGTGCTTGTACTTACGAGCTTTCCAGCATCCCCATGGTCACATGATCAAAATTCTGGAGCTTGGCGACTGACATGTATTTAGGATGGCTGCAGTGTCCCGAGATCATGTGATCACCATTTCCCAGCCATCTTCCGACACACAAAATCAATGCGGGAAGCCAGATTCACTTAACAGCCATGCAATTCACTTAACAACTATGGAGGTTTACTTAACTGCCATGGCAATAGCAATAGCAATAGCACTTAGACTTATATACCACTTCATAGTGCTTTACAGCCCTCTCTAAGCGGTTTACAGAGTTCAGCATATTGCCCCCAACAATCTGGGTCCTCATTTTACCCACCTCAGAAGGATGGAAGGCTGAGTCAACCTTGAGCCGGTGAGATTTGAACAGCTGAACTGCTGAACTAGCAGTCAGCTGTAGTAGGTTGCAGTGCTGCTTTTAACCACTGCGCCTCCTCGGCAAAACGTGCGAAACCAGGCAGGACTCATGTAACCACTGTCTTGCTTAGCAATGGAATTTCCGGCTCCAATTCTGGTCCTAAAATGAGAACAGCACAGATCATTTTGTAGGCCGACCTATAATGAGGGCATGTTGATGAATTGGTCTCATGGTAACAATCATGAGTCCATTTCCCATTCATCAAAATGCACAGCTATATTCTCCCATTAAGCAATATGTGAGCTTGGCAGAACGCATCTATCAAAGAGAACGAGTAAGCCCTCTGATACCTATCATTTTGCCCTCTCCTTGTGGAGGTTATCCATAACAATATAGCTCAGTGCCCCTGGCACTTAGTTAATTCCTGACTTACCTCAGGTTCTTGGTTTAAAAAGCGACTCTTCCATTACTGTGACCTAGATCTTCTTCTCTTCTTTTCCTCTTTTTATGTTGTATAATCAACAGGGCCACTGAATCTACTGTGCAGTATCTTAAACCCGTAGACGAAAAGAGCCTGGGAACTAATGCACTGGAAAAACTAATTTATCCAAGCCCTTGGTAAACCAGGTGATGCCAGAGATAAAGGGAGGGAACAGCAGGGTTCATTTTTTCCAGAAAAGGAAGCCTTCTCTTCTGAATCCCTTCCCCTTCATAAATACCTGTAATGCAGTGTTTCTCAAATAGTGGGGCACGCCCCCCTGGGGGTGCTCGGAGTGATGCCAGGGGGGAGTGTGACCCCGGGGAACATGCGTGGTCCCTCTTGATCGATTCCCCCAGACTATTTCCCAGTTGCACGCTGCTCCGAGTCTGGAAGAGAAGGCGGCCAGGCGGGGCGGGGCGACTGCGTGGATTCTTGTTCTCGGTGGGCGCCGTGGTAGCCATGAACGTGGTAGCATATCGAACCTGCTGCTGGACAAGGAGGAGCATCCTCTGCAGCTGGGCGAAAGCTTCAAACGGCACCCTAAAGCCTCCTTCCACACCATTTGCTGTGAGTGCCCGGCAGAGGCGGCACTTATGGGCCAGGCCGGTGACCCCAAAACATCGGCTTGATTAAGCTGGGCTGGCCCCGTGTCAAAAGAGGGCCCTAATCACGGTAGCCTATGCCTGCCTAACCGAAAACAGAGTTCAGTGTGACTTACTCAGAGGTAAGTGGGTAGAGAAGCCTTCCCCAGCCAATAGTTTGCTTGCAGCTTATAATAAGTAAAATAATAAATATTAACACTAAAATTCCATTGGGGCCCAGATCGGAGAGTTTGGGGCGCGCGAAATGTTTACTTCTTCCTGGGGGGTGGGGGCTAACAGAAAATAATTGAGAAGCACTGCTGTAATGGAATACCTGGCTGACCTCGGGAAAATGGGGGGAAGAGTTGCTGCCTAGGAAAGAATCTGATAAGAGGGGCAGGAGCCAAATCCACCAAATGTAGGCAAAATACGCTGATTTCAGGTTGAGGATGTACTTATATGAAATATATAATAAGAAAATAGCTATTGAAACATGGTATTTTGCTATTGAATTTCAACAAGACCATCTTAGGGTACTAGGATATACATACAAGCTGCAAGATGCCCATTCAATAGAGAATCATCTCTGGGAAAAAAAAGAGGGGCAGGAGCCCCCCCCCAGTGGCTTAATGGTCAGAGCAGTAGTGGGTTCTGAATTAGTTTGCTACTGGTTCGTGTGTGCACTCGTGTGGGTGGGCGGAGCCTCCCGCTGCTGCTACCGGTTCTAAGAACCGGTCCGAACCTCGAGCAACCCACCACTGGATCAGAGAAAGAAACCTAGAAAAGACTCACACTAATGGACCAAGCAAAGTGGTGCTGAGAGTTTTTTACTTTCAGACTTTATAATGTTCTGTTAATGTAACTGTATAATAAAATGGATGTAGCTCAGGGGTGGGTTCCTCCCGGTTCGGGCTGGTTCAGCCGAACTGGTAGCGACCCGCTGGTGACGTCATGATGATGTCACCGAACCGGATCGGTCGGTGCCAGTCCGTGGGCACCGCCATCTTTTTTTTATTTTTATTTTTTTGCATTTTTAATTTTTTTTTTCCTTCTGAGCATGCGCAGAAGCCGAGTTCCGGCACTGTGCATGTGGTCACCATCTTTTTTTCTGCTTAGTTTTTATTATTATTATTATTATTATACAATTGTATCACAGCGGCCAGTTGTTTCGCCGGATTTGGCATTGATTACTAGTCGAGCCCCACCCAGGGGCCTAGGAAGTCGTAATGTATTTTCGAAGTATATGTGCGGAACCGAGCAGTGCGGCTTTCTGCATTTGACTGATGGTGATTTTGTCAATTTTGAGCTGTTTTAAATGTAATTCCAGTGCTTTTGGGATAGCACCCAGTGTTCCAATCACCACTGGAATTACCACTGCTGGTTTGTGCCATAATCGTTGGATTTCAATTTTTAAGTCCTGGTATTTTGCAATTTTTTCGTGTTCCTTTTCATCGACCTTGCTATCTCCTGGTATTGCAATGTCAATTATAGTCACCTTGTTGTTCTCGACCAACGTGATGTCTGGTGTATTATGCGCCAGTACCTTGTCTGTTTGTATACGAAAATCCCACAAGATCTTGACCATCTGATTTTCAGTGACTTTTTCAGGCTTGTGTTCCCACCAGTTTGTAGCAGTATGGATGTTATAATTTTTGCATAAATTCCAGTGGATCATTTGTGCAACAGAGTTGTGTCGTAATTTGTAATCAGTCTGTGCGATTTTCTTGCAGCAGCTGAGCACATGGGCTACAGTTTCATCAGCTTCCTTGCATAATCTGCATTTAGCATCATTTGAAGATTTATCAATTTTGGCCTTTATGGCATTTGTACGAATTGCCTGTTCTTGTGCGGCCAGGATCAATGATTCTGTTTCTTTCTTTAAAGTACCAGATGTTAACCATAACCAAGTTTTTTCACTGTCCACTTTGTCTTTTATTTTTTCCAGAAATTGGCCATGTAATGCTTTATTTTGCCAACTCTCCATTCTTGATTTTATCACATTTTTTCTGTATTCTTGTTTCGTCTGTTGGACCTTCAGTAGATTTTTGTTCTTTACTTCAATTAATAGATGTTCTTGACTTTCTTTTAAATAATCCGCCAATGCATGCTTTTCTTCTTCAACTGTTTGCTTTACTTGTAGTAGTCCTCTGCCACCTGATTTTCTGGGCAGGTAAAGTCTATCAGTGTCACTACGTGGATGTAAACTGTAGTGCATTGTCATTAGTTTTCTGGTGTTTCGGTCCAAAATGTCCAAATCAGCTTGTGTCCAGTTAATTATACCAGCCGTGTATCTTATGACTGGTATTGCCCAGGTATTCATGGCCTTGATGGTGTTTCCACCATTTAATTTAGATTTCAAAATTTTCCTAACTCTGTTGGTGTACTCTCTTCTAATGATAGTTTTCACTTCTCCATGTCTGATGTTATCCAACTGCAGAATGCCCAGATATTTATAGGCTTCATTTTGATTGCATTTAATTAATTGGCCATTGGGCATTTCAATTCCGTCACATGTAGTGATTTTGCCCCTTTTCATAGATACAGTGGCACATTTTTCCATGCCAAACTGCATTGAGATATCTGTGCTGAATATTAGGACTGTGTTGGTCAGTGATTGGATTTCTATTTCTGACTTTCCATACAGTTTCAAATCATCCATATACAATAAATGTGAAATTTTTTCAGCGTCTTTGGCTATTTGGTATCCAAGTTTCATTTTTTTTAAGATTACTGATAGTGGGATCATTGCGATGATGAAGAGGAGGGGTGAAAGTGAATCTCCCTGAAAAATTCCTCTCTTGATATTAACCATTCCATAGTTCTCATTCCCTACTGCCAACACAGTTCTCCATTGTTTCATCGCTTTTTCAGTGAATGATGTAATATTTTTGCTGATGCCAATAGTTTCTAAGCATTTGATGATCCAGCTGTGTGGCAGTGAGTCGTACGCCTTTTTGTAATCAATCCAGACCATATTCAAGTTCGTTTTTCTGTTCTTACAGTTTTCTAGTATCATTTTGTCAATTAGGAGCTGATCTTTTGTGCCCCTGCTCCTTCTTTTGTTGCCTTTTTGCTCTACTGGCAAGATGTTATTTGTTTCCAAATAATCCATTATGTTATCTGCAATTATCCCGGTGAGTAATTTGAAGGTTGTTGGCAAGCATGTTATTGGTCTGTAGTTTCCAGGTGTTGTTCCTTTAGTTGCATCTTTCTGAATCAAGTATGTTTTTCCAGTTGTCAACCATTCATCAATTTGACCATTTTGTAGCATTTCGTTCAGTTGCTTGGCCAATATTGCATGCAAACTGGTCAGATATTTGAGCCAGAAACCATGTAATTGGTCATTTCCAGGTGATGTCCAGTTCTTTACTTTTTTTACTCGATTTTTGACCATCTCAGTTGTTATTTCTAATACTTGCATTTGCTTCTTGCCAACACTTTTCTCAAAGTCTTGTATCCACTTTGCTTCCTTATTGTAATCCTTTGCATTTTCCCACAGTTCTTTCCAGAATTCAACTGTGGCTTGCTTTTCTGGTTTTTCACTTTTGAAATTGTCATTTGCATTGAGGCTTTGGTAGAAACGTCTTTGATCTGATCGAAATTGCTGATTTTGCTTGTACTGAATGATTCTTGCATCATATCTTTCAATTTTTCTGGCTATTGCTGTTATTTGCTGTTTTACAATTTCAAGTGCTTCTTCAATTTTCCTTGTATCAAGCCTGTATCTTCTGGCTAATTGATCCATGATTATTATTATTATTATTATTATTATTATTATTATTATTATTATTATTATTATTATTATTATTATTATTATTATTATTATTATTATTATTATTATTATTATTATTATTATTATTATTATTATTATTATTATTTTCATTACTGCGCATGCGCACGCCCACAAGGTGCACCCACGCTGCACAGGAGGGAGGGAGCGAACCGGCAGCGAGGTAAGCTGGAACCCACCCCTGATGTAGCTCATCTAGATGTGTTTCCTGTCTTGTTTAACTGGAGTGGTTGTGGTGGCGGCTTTCAGTGAAATGAAAGCTCTTGAACTCAATGTCTTGAACTGACTGGTTATCTAACAGGTCTCCATTGAAGCTCTGTTGATCTACAGTAAAGGAACATGGCACACATTTTGACAATAAAAAGGCTGTTGGGGCTCAAACTATGAGTCCCTCAAGTTTCTTCAAAGTTGCTACACATCATGAGCCAGTGAGCCACAAAACTGCAGTTTGAGGTGTTCCCTCTGCATGGTAATTAGCCCCTAAGTACTGGACTGGTTTCAATACCATTACTCAAGGCTGCCTACCAATTCACCTTAACAGGAAGTACTACCATGGTTTAAGGTTTCTCTGGGAATGGGAAGGTATAGTTCTATTTCTAGTTTATTTCTTGTCCCTAGGAATAAGGGACAAAGAGCTGAAGTGGTGCAGTGGTTAAATGCTGCGACTGCAGGCTGACTGCTAGTTCAGCAGTTCAGCTGTTCAAATCTCACTAGGCTCAAGGTTGACTCAGCCTTCCATCCTTCCGAGGTCGGTAAAATGAGGACCCAGATTGTTGGGGGCAATATGCTGAACTCTGTAAACCGCTTAGAGAGGGCTGTAAAGCACTATGAAGCGGTATATAAGTAAAGTGCTATATAAGTAAAGTGCTATAATATTGTTATGTTATGTTACATTATGATGCTATGCTATGCTATGCTATGCTATGCTATGCTATGCTATGCTATGCTATGCTATGCTATGCTATGCTGTGCTGTGCTATGCTATGCTATGCTATGCTATGCTATGCTATGCTATGCTATATGTTGTGTTTTATGTTGTGTTTTATGTTGTGTTAATTAGATTACATTTATTATATTATTATATTGATCCCTGGAACACAAAATATAGAATACATTAGAATTCTGCAGGTAGTCCTTGACTTATGAACATAATCGAGACTGCAATTTTGGTCATGTGATGGTCATAAAATGGATAATCAAATGACCACACCTGATTTCACAACCTTTTCTGTGGCAGCGAATGTGATGGCTGTTAAGTGGACACGGCAGTCATTGAGCAAACCCATTGTTCGTTATGGAACAGTTTTTGCTAGAAAGCAGAAGCAAATGCTGACTTCTGGCAAATATGATGTAAACTGTGGTCACGTAAACATGGAGAACTGTAAACAGTCATCAATGCTAATTGCTGAGAGCACCCAAAATCAGTCATGTGACTGCAGCCCAGGGACAGTTTTTCAGAACTTTGTATCTGGGTTGTAACACCCTTTTTCAAGGTCTGTCATAACTTTGAATGGTTGCTAAGTCACCATTCGTAGCTTGAGGGCTACTTATATTTTAGAATCTATTCAGGAGTTCCCCAACACAGGCAGTCCTTGACTTATGACCACAACTGAGCACAATTGTCCTTGACTTACGACCAAAATTTTTGTTGCTAAGAAAAACAGTTATTGAGTTTTGCCCCATTTTAAACCTTTCTTGTTACAGTCATTGTGTGAATCATGGCAGTTATTGAGTAACACTAAGTTTATTTATTCATAAAACTTATTGGCCACCCATCTTAGCACAGGGTAACACTAAGCTGTTAAGTGAACGTGGCTCCCCCATTGTCAAAAGGTTGCAAAAGGTGATCACATGATCCCAGAACACTGTGACCGTCATAAATACATGCTAATTGCCAAGCATCTGAATTTTGATCACTTGACTATGGGGATGTTTCAGCGGCGGTAAGCGTGAAAAACAGTGATAAGGCTTTTTTTTCCATTGCCATTGTGACTTCAAATGGTCACTAAACAAATGGTTATAAATCAAGGACTACCTATAGAGTGCCCAGGAACAAGGCAGAGAACCATGGAAATGACCTGGGATGATTATTTATTTATTTATTTATTTGTTTGTTTGTTTGTTTATTTATTTGTTTGTTTATTTATTTGTGAGACTTATATACCGCCTCATAGTGCAAGCACTCTCTAAGCTGTTTACATCATTAAGCAATGTATATTTACATTGCCTCCAACAATCTGGGTCCTCATTTTACCTACCTTGGAAGGATGGAAGGCTGAGTCAACCATGAGCAGGTGAGATTTGAACAGCTGAACTGCTGATCACAGTCAGCTAAAGTAGCCTGCAGTACTGCACTCTAACTGCTGCGCCACCTCAGCTCATTAAAGAAACCATTACAAACATAAAATGTGCAGAAATATGCTTTAAGCCAAGGGAGAAGGGAAAAATATTAGGAAGGGATTCAGACTGGCTCTTCCGTGACTTCCTGGAGTTGTTGTGACCTGGCAGCAGCCCGTGCAGCTGGTAGCGGATCCCGTCCGAGACGAGGCCGATGAGGTAATGCACAAGCGGCCTGTGCAGCTGACACCTGAGTCGGACAGCGAGGAGGCTGGCGAGGACTCGGTGCCAGAGGCAGAGGTTCAGCCAGGGCCTTCGGAACCTCCAGAATAGGGGCAGGTTGCTCACTTACCTTGCTACCGGTGCGCTGCATGCGCATCACCATGTTTCTGCGCATGCACAGAAGCAAAATTGCGCCAAAATCTCAAGAAGGGACGCGCATGCATGCACAATTTCAGTGATTTTTTGCTTCAGCGCATGTGAAGAAGCGAAATCTCACTGAAATCTCTCTCGCATGCACGTTCCCTCAAGAGATTTTGACAAGATTTTGCTTCCGCGCATGCGCAGAAACATAGTGATGCGCACGCTGAAAAATGCATGAAAAAAGATGGCGTCACCAGCCCGCCGCTACTGGTGCAATAGAGTGGACCGTACCAGTAGGAACCCACTACTGCTCCAGCACCTCCCATCAGTGACGAGGAAGAAGAGGAGGAGCCTCTTCTTAATGCACGGGCACGCAGAGCTGCCAAAAGGCAGGAATGGCTACTCAAGAGGAGGTCTCCTCAGGAGTAGGCTTGGGGCTAATTGGCCACTCCCCAAGCCTACTTAAGGAATGACAATGACAGCAAAACCTTTGCAGGAAACAACTCATTTGATTGTTTGTTTGTTCTGTGCCTCTTGTTTGGAAAACCTCTGCTCGGTTTATCTGTTTTGGCTTACTTCTTGTGGACTGATTCCAGGCATCTTGCCAACCTTTGTAAGCTTCCTGCGATATCCAGGACTAATTGCTTATCTTTATGACTTTATGGACTTATGCCAGCTGTTAATGCCGTTTAATTAACAGCTTGTTTTTTCAAGAAAAGACTGCTTTAAGATTTGTTTGTGTGTGAACACTACTAATCCAGTTTATTAGTAGTTGTTAATCAATTAAATATACGGTAGGTTTGAACAAACTATATGTGTTCTACGTTTTCTCTGGTCCGTAGCTGAGGCAGAACAGTAGTATAAGAAGGGGGAAAACATAATCAGACTTGCCAGTTTCTGTTGCTCTACCCTGTCTCAATAATATATTTTACTTCTAGTCTCCCTGTGAGTCCCTTCAACTTCCAGCCCTCAGTCATGCAGGAATACAAGTCAACACATTAGCAAGGGGTCTATGACAATTCGCCACAGCCAACTCGCCACAGCCAACTCGCCGCAGCACAATTCGCTATGGGACAAGAGTTACACTAATATCAAAGAAATGGTGGAATAGAATAATTAAAGGAAGAATGCAAAAGAAAGGACAGAATGGAATGTGAATGACAAAAATTAAAATATTTTTTTATTTATTTTCAGTAATTACATTGAATGGTTAAATTGTCCCTGTGGCGAGTTGTCTTGCGGCAAGTTGGCCATGGCGAGTTGGCCATGGCAAGTTGAGTTGGCCGCAAGTTGGCTGTGGCAAGTCATCCCATTCCATTAGCAAGAGTGGTCTAAATGGAAGTTGCTAGGATGAATTGGTCATGACTGACTTTAAATCTTTAAACATGTCTACATTATAAGTCTGTATGTCTGCATAATTATATATAATTTACCGTTTTTATCCTAGAGAGTAAACTGAACAATTGAATCCATAAATATTTTTGGCAGTTCTTAATATTTCTCTCCACCTTTTGAAAGCCCCTAATTAGCAATTTAATTAATTGCATCAGATTGCTGGTACTTTGTTATTCCAAAGTGAATGTGTTTTTTCCCCCCCTCCTCTTTTCCAAATAAAATAAGCTTTTCTTATCTATTATCTATGTCAACATCTTCATATGCCATGATGGTACTTTACAAACCTGAGAGTCCTCCAGACGTCTAGACTTCAGTTCCCAGAATTCCCCAGCCAGCATGGTCATTGTTGAGAATTCTGGAAGTTGAAGTTTGTAGCATCCGCATTGGAGAAGACTACTTTATAAAGTGACAGAGCACAATTCCGATTTGCTTACAGTTAATAAAATCTGAAATCCAGGAAAGGGATAGAAGACTGTAATATAACTAGAATATGACTCTGAATTTAAATAGTTGCTAAATATACCATTCTGGTCTCGTTTTATCACAGATCATGTACTTATAAGTACAGCATAAGTATAGGATAAAAATAATATTGAAGCAGACTGCAATACAATACATTATAAAATATATTGTAAAATATATTGTAAAATATAAAGGAATAAAGAATAAAGAAGTATATTGTAAAATATAAAGAAAGAAGCCTCTAGAGCAGTATTTCTCAACCTTAGCCATTTTAAAATATATGGACTTCAACTCCCAGAATTCCCCAAGCAGTAGAGCTGGCTGGGGAATTCTGGGAGTTGAATTCCACATATTTTAAACTCGCTAAGGTTGAGAAACACTGTACTAGAATAAAATATTTGTAATAATGCATCACAAATATCAACATGTCTGCATTAATAAGTAAAAGAAATACAAATGCCAATACAATACCCAAGTGTGTTGTTGTTCCCTCACCTTTTTCCATCTCATTTTTTACCTTTGTTTTAAAGTTAATTTAAAACACATGAAGCTATCATGTTTCAAAGCAAATTATCAGCCTGCAGCATCATTTTTACTAAAAACAATATCTGTCAGCCTCAGATGGGCCCCATGAGACTATTTTAGAACATTGGTGGGAAGAAAGAAGAGGTCATTTTATCATGTCTGGTGGACTTGCAAAACAGCAGAAAATACATACAATGATACCAAGAATTTTAAAGATAATATTCAGTTGAAATGGAGCTTTTCTCGGAACTAATGATAGATCCAGGAAACTACAGACCTATCAGCCTGACCTCAATACCAGGGAAGATTCTGGAAAAGATAATCAAGCAACGAATCAACGAACACCTAGAAGCAAACAAAGTAATAACCAAAAGCCAACATGGGTTTGTCAAAAACAGATCATGCCAGACTAATCTTATTGCATTCTTTGACAAAGTGACAAAATTAGTGGACCAGAGGAATGCTGTCAATATAATTTACTTGGACTTCAGTAAGGCATTTGATAAAGTAGACCATAACCTACTACTAGATAAAGTAGAAAAATGTGGGTTAGACAGCAACACCACCAGATGGATTCAAAACTGGGTGACCAACCGCACTCAGCGTGTAGTGCTCAATGGAACTGCATCTACATGGAGGGAAGTATGCAGTGGAGTACCCCAAGGCTCTGTTTTAGGCCCAGTACTCTTCAACATCTTCATCAATGACTTGGATGAGGGGATAGATGGGGAACTCATCAAATTTGCAGATGACACCAAACTGGCAGGAATAGCCAACTCTCCAGAAGATAGGCTCAAAATACAGAAGGATCTTGACAGACTTGAACATTGGGCGCTATCTAACAAAATGAAATTCAATGGTGAAAAAAGTAATTTTTCTTTTTTCTACATTTTTCTACATTTAGGCAAGAGAAACAAAATGCACAGGTACAGTATATGTGGTACCTTGCTCAACAGTAGTAACTGTGAGAGGGATCTTGGAGTTTAAATATGAGCCAGCAGTGTGCAGCAGCTGCAAAAAAAGCCAACACAGTTCTAGGCTGCATTAACAGAGGGATAGAATCAAGATCACGTGAAGTGTTAATACCACTTTATAATGCCTTGGTAAGGCCACACTTGGAATACTGCATTCAGTTTTTGTCATCACAATGTAAAAAGGATGTGGAGACTCTGGAAAGGGTGCAGAGAAGAGCAACAAAGATGATTAGGGGACTGGAGGCTAAAACATATGAAGAACAGTTGCAGGAACTGGGTATGTCTAGTTTAGTGAAAAGAAGGACTAGGGGAGACATGATAGCAGTGTTCCAATATCTCAGGGATTGCCACAAATAAGAGGGAGTCAAACTATTCTCCAAAGCACCTGAGAGTAAAACAAGAAGCAATGGGTGGAAACTAAACAAGGAGTGAAGCAACTTAGAACTAAGGAGAAATTTCCTGACAGTTAGAACAACATTGGAAGTTTTTAAGAAGATGTTGGATAACCATTTGTCTGAAGTGATGTAGAGTTTCCTGCCTAACAGGCAGCTGCTGTGGCCTAGAGGTGGAGCTCTTGCCTCATTATCAGGAGGTTGTGAGTTCAATCCTAGGTAGAGGCAGATGTAGGGTCTACTGCTTGGGCAGGGGGTTGGACTAGATGACCTGCAAGGTCCCTTCCAACTCTGTTAATCTGTTAAACCTCCAAAGTCCATTTCAACTCTGATATATTATTATTATTATTATTATTATTATTATTATTATTATTATTATTATTATTATTATTATTATTATTATTATTATTATTATTATTATTATTATTATTATTATTATTATTATTATTATTATTATTTATTCACAAAAAATGTAATACACAGCAAACGAGATTTATATGCTGGATTTCGTATCACTATATCACAAGTCGAACACTTCCCTAGCGTCTAGGACTGTGTGATGTATTTTCGTATGATGCGCGCAGATCCAAGTATGGTGGCCTTTTGCAACTGACAGATCGTGATTTTGTCAATGTTTATTGTTTTCAAATGCCGGTTAAGGTCTTTTGGCACAGCACCCAGTGTGCCGATTACCACTGGGACCACCTGTACTGGTTTATGCCAGAGTCGTCGTAATTCGATTTTAAGGTCCTGATATCGGTTAAGTTTTTCTTGTTGTTTTTCATCAATTCGACTGTCACCTGGTATGGCGACATCAATGATCCACACTTTTTTATTTTCCACAATTGTGAGGTCTGGCGTATTATGTTCCAAAACCTTGTCAGTCTGAATTCGAAAGTCCCAAAGTATTTTGGCATGTTTGTTTTCAACTACTTTCTCAGGTTTATGATCCCACCGGTTCTTTACCACTGGTAGATGGTAGTTGTGGCACAGGTTCCAATGAAGCATCTGGGCCACGTAGTTGTGCCTCTGTTTGTAGTCCGTCTGTGCGATTTTCTTGCAGCCGCTGAGGATATGATCAATTGTTTCATCAGCTTCCTTGCAAAGTCTGCATTTTGGGTCATCAGCTGATTTTTCAATCTTGGCTTTGATTGCATTTGTTCTAATTGCTTGCTCCTGGGCTGCAAGAATCAAGCCTTCTGTCTCCTTCTTCAGTGTTCCATTAGTGAGCCATAACCAGATCTTCTCCTTATCAACTTTTCCTTCAATCTTGTTGAGGAATTGCCCATGCAAGGCTTTATTGCACCAACTGTCGGCTCTAGTTTGCATTGCAGTTTTCCTATACTGATGCTTGGTCTGCTGCACTTTCAGAAGCTTCCGGT
>JALIGW010000001.1:15587077-15732077 GCA_023053685.1 Diadophis punctatus similis | reverse complement strand
TTTGGTGACGAAACCACAGAGTCAGGTAGGGAGTTCCAGGCATTTACCACTCTGTTGCTAAAGTCATATTTTCTACAGTCAAGTTTGGAGCGATTCACTTTGAGTTTGTATCTGTTACGTGCTCATGTATTGTTGTGGTTGAAGCTGAAGTAGTCATTGACAGGAAGAACATTGTAGCAGATAATTTTATGAGTTATGCTTAGGTCGTGCCGAAGGCGATGTAGTTCTAAGCTTTCTAAGCCCAGGATTAGGATTCTAAACCCAGGATTCTAAGCCCAGGGGTTAGAAGAGTATTTCTTGAAGAGTATTTGGAAGCTACAATTGGTTCAGAATGCAGCATTGTGAAAGTGTACTGGTTACTGATCTCCTTCTGTGTCCAATTCAAGGTATTGAGCATCACTTTAACGTCTTTAAATCATGCTGGCTGGGGAATTCTGGGAGTTGATGTTCACATGTCTTAAAGGTAACAATGTTGAAAAGCACTGTGCTAGATAATCACATGCGATTTTTGCCTCCGAGCCAAAAATGTTGATCCTTGGTGATTTTAAAATTCATCAATGTAAAAAGGATGTCGAGTGCAGAGAAGAGCAACAAAGATGATTAGGGGACTGGAGGCTAAAACATATGAAAAACGGTTGCAGGAACTGGGTATTTTAGTTTAATGAAAAGAAGGATCAGGGGAGACATGATAACAATGTTCCAATATCTCAGGGGTTGTCACAAAGAAGAGGGAGTCAAACTATTCTCCAAAGCACCTGAGGGTAGGACAAGAAGCAATGGGTGGAAACTAATCAAGGAGAGAAGCAACTTAGAACTAAGGAGAAATTTCCTGACAGTTAGAACAATTAATCCGTGGAACAGCTTGCCTCCAGAAGTTGCGAATGCTCCAGGAAGTTTTTAAGAAGATGTTGGATAACCATTTGTCTGAAGTAGTGTAGGGTTTCCTGCCTAGGCAGGGGGTTGGACTAGAAGACCTCCAAGGTCCCTTCCAACTCTGTTGTTATTATTATTATTATCTGCGAATTTTCCAGCAGAAAATCCATATAACCCACAAAGCATTCTACATTCATATTCTTGTCTGCTGAGCTTACTGGCTTTTCATGTCTCCTTAATGTTCTACTTCAGTGAAGTGGCCTAAAGTTTGTTTTTTATAATGGGCAAATTGAAATGTTGGATTTCTGTGCAGCTTTAGTTAGTTTAGTTAGTAATTTTTGCAGAAACCGGCCTATAGATTCACAGTTATTTGAACCATTCACTGTACAGGCAGTCCTTGACTTATACCATCCATTTAGTGACTGAAATTATAACAGCATTGAAAACAATGACCTTTTATACTGTTATACTGTTGCAGCATCCCCATGGTCATATGATCAGAATTCAGACTGTTACGTATTGAAATGAGTAGTTGAAGTTCTCACTCAGGTCCCCTTTGAAGTGAGAAAATGCTAAGTTCTGATTGGTTGACTGGCTATAAAAAGAGCGCTGTCAGCCAGAGAGCTGAGCTGTCATCGTAAGAGTTTAATAAACAAGTTATGTGGAAGAACATTCTGGCTTTGCCTCCATTCTTCACCCAGAATCTGACACAGACATTTGGCAACTGACTCATATTTATGACGGTTGCAGTGTCCCGGGGTCATGTGAACACCTTTTGCGACCTTCTGACAAGCAAAGTCAATGGGGAAGCCAAATTCGCTTTACAACCGTGTTACTAACTTAACAACTGCAGTGATTCACTTAATAACTCCGGCAAGAAAGGTCGTAAAATGAGGCAAAACTCACTTAACAACTGTCTCACTTAACAATGGAAATGTTGGGCTCAATTGTGGTCATAAGTTGAGGATTACCTGTATTGCTTCTTCTTTTGTGTTCCTCGAAATGTTTTTTCTGATGGCCATATGGCTTGCTTTTGAGCCGAAAGAAAGCAGTCATGATTAAATTAAACACTGATGTTTTCCCCTGTCCCCGATTTCCTGTGCTTTATCTCCTTGTTGAAAACTGAGTGGTTCAAGCCTTTTTCAGGCACTAACAGATATTTCTTTCTTTCTTTTTAAAATCCCCTGATGTTCTCACAAGGGTCTATTAATCTCTACTATTGCTATTAGAGCATTCTAGATTTCGAAAGCTACTTCACTTATCCCTAAGGATCTGCTTTTTCCCAGTGAAGATGGGCTTCTCCAGATTCAACCATATGCAATGCATTTTACCCACTAGAGAGAGAGACTTCCTGATATTTATTTGCTAGAGAAGGGATAGCAATAGCACTTAGAATAATATACCACTTCATAGTTCTTTACAGCCCTCTCTAAGCGGTTTAGAGTGTCAGCATATTGCCCCCAACAATCTGGATCCTCATTTTACCCACCTCGGAAGGATGGAAGGCTGAGTCAACCTTGAGCCGATCAGGAACAAACTCCTGGCAGTGAGCAGAGTCAGCCTGCAATACTGCATTCTGACCGCTGTGCCACCACGGCTATTTTAATCTTTGGGATGAGTCCAATTCCCAAGAATCACAGGAGAATCATAGTCAGCAATATCAAAAGCCTTGGAGGTCAATAAGATTCACCAAACTCTGTAGCCTAGAGGTGGAGCTCTTGCCTCACAATCAGGAGGTTGTGAGTTCGATCCTAGGTAGAGGCAGATGTAGGGTCTCCTGCTTGGGCAGGGGGTTGGACTAGATGACCTGCAAGGTCCCTTCCAACTCTGTTAATCTGTTAATGATCAAGAAGAACCAAGAATGTCATACTTCCTCTTTCAATCTTCTGACAAAGATCATCCATCAGGCCAGGCAAAACAGTCCCAACAGCATGCCCTGAAGCAATGGCCCCACATAATCTGTCATCTCTAAGAATGCCTACCCAACTATGGCAAGTTAGAAACCAACCTGCCGTCGCCCATCTGCGAGAAATCAGCCTTCTTCAGAAAGATCTAATAATTGCCTCTTTTAAATAAGGATACATCTCATCCTCCATAAAAGAGGTATTTATGAAGGTATTGGACAGTCCTGTACTTCCAGCTTACCTCATCCCTGTCTGGAGGGAAGGGTGCATGAGATCATCTTCATTCCAACCTAGCAAATAATGAAACCTCTGTCTGTGATTTTTGGCTTTACATCAACATATTGTCTTCTTTTTTAAAAGTTTTTTTATTTATAGTACAATTAAAAACAAACATACAGAAAAGACAAAGAAAACAACACATGGACATGACATAACATTCCAGTTTACATATTTTCCTCAAGTTATTTCTTTTCCTAAATATAATTCTCTACCACTACATAAATATATCTCTATTTTATGTACAATACTAAATTCATTTTCCTTATTTACTGGTGTAAAAATATATACATCTTCAAGGTGGCGCAGTGGTTAAATGCAGCTACTGCAGGTTACTCCATCTGACTGCTAGTTCAGCAGTTCAGCTGTTCAAATCTCACTAGGCTCAAGGTTGACTCAGCCTTCCATCCTTCCGAGGTGGGTAAAATGAGGACCCAGATTGTTGGGGGCAATATGCTGAACTCTGTAAACCGCTTAGAGAGGGCTGTAAAGCACTATGAAGCGGTATATAAGTCTAAGTGCTATTGCTATTGCTAACTTATTGCTAAGTCCTAATCCCAACGTTCCTCTTTGATTCCCATCAATAATATAATTTATCTCAGATTTCAAAGTATTCTGATTCCTTTTTGTCTTTTAGTTCCATCGTGAGTCTGTCCATTTCCGCACAAGACAATATCTTATACAGTATCTCTTCCTTGTCAACATATTGTCTTCTGTTTTATGCTGACTCAAGCTGTGCTATCCAGTGCGAACGTTGCATTTCAATTCTTTGTAACAAACCTCTTCACTCCAATTGGGTATTGTGATGGCAAAAAAACCCCTCACCTTTGGTCAGTAGTCATTGCTTTCCACTGCTTTTTTTGTACAGGTTCACCAATGACACAAGTTCATCGATGGAACAACCCAAGGATAGACCAGACCTTTGGGCTGTGTTAAACAAATAAAAAAAACTTTATGAAATTGATAAGAATTCTGCCACTTCCTTCCTCTAAGAATGGTTAGGGTCAGGGTTAGGGTTTGCAGTATTGCAGGCTGACTCTGCTCACTGCCAGGAGTTTTCTTGCCACAGATGTTAGGTGAATCTCTGCAGTTAAGTTAGTAATGTTAGGACTATGTCCAAACGGTTGGGTTGTTAATATATATAAACAAGCCACCAATCTATGTTTGTATATATTCAAGTACTATAACTTTAAATGTATTGCTGTACTCTGATTGGATGTGGTGTTTCAAGATTGCCACAAGAGGGAGCTAGAGATCATAGTTTGGAAGTGCTCTGGAATTCTCTCTAATGATTCATTCCTGATTGACTTTGTGTCTGATAGTAAGCTCTGTGTGAAGCTCTGTTACTCTTTGATAGTATTTAAGTGTTTGTAAGCTGTAATATTTTTGTTTGATGTTTAAGACAAAGACAGGCTGGTAAGAAGATTATTATACTTCTTGATATTGACTGACTGAACGTGTATGACCTGAACTGTTTAATTGGACTGTGCTATTTATCTAAAAGTAAACTATTTTATACACTTTAACGAATCTGTTTGTGACTGGATCATTACTCCTATCCACTGGTTGCCAAGCTGAAATACTCCGTTTCTACGTGCATGTCCCTGATAACTCAGGGGTTGCTCTGCACACTCCTTAACAAGTAACATGGTTATTAAGTGAATCTGGTTTCCCCATTGACTTTGTTGGCCAGAAGGTTGCAAAAGGCAATCACACGACCATAGAACACTGCAACCATCATAAATATGACTCAGTTACCAAGTGTCTGAATTTTGATTACATGACTGATCATGGTGATGCGGCAACGATCATAAGCATGAAAAATGGTTGTAAGAGCTCTGGTGGTTCAGTGGTTAGAATGCAGTATTGCGAGTTAACTCTGCCCACTGCCAGGAGTTTGATTCTGATCAGCTCAAGGTTGACTCATCCTTCCATCCTTCCGAGGTGGATAAAATGAGGACCCAGATTGTTGGGGGGCAATATGCTGACACTGTAAACTGCTTAGAGAGGGCTGTAAAGCACTGTGAAGTGCTATATTATTCTAAGTGCTATTGCTAGCCACTTTTTAGTAGAGTTTCATTTCCATCTCTCAAATAGATTTCAAGTAGGGTCACTAGGGGACAGTTGCTTGTCAAAACAGAAGCCATTATATAGTGTTCCGCTGGGATCCCTGCTCTCTCCAGAGTTTTTCCATTATCCACATCAAACTGGTGGGGGAGTCCATCATCAGATATGGAGCTGGAACAATCAATATGCTGAGGGGAACCATAGCCATATGTTGATGATAGCCAATGATAGCCAAGTTAGATTATTGTTATGCAATGTACGTAGGGGTGCCCTTGAAGAAAACACTGACACTGCAAAAGATCTAAAATGTAGTTTCCAGGCTTCTTGTCCAACAGGTTTCTGTGACACCTCTACTGACTAAATTGCAATAACTTCCAGTAAATGTAGGACTTAAATTCAAGGAGATTGTTATTACATCAAATTCCCTTGGGCCTTGCCTACTTGAAGGAACACCTTCCCTTTTTAACAGATAAACAGAGTTGGAAGGGACCTTGCAGGTCATCTAGTCCAACCCCCTGCCCAAGCAGGAGACCCTACATCTGCCTCTACCTAGGATCAAACTCACAACCTCCTGATTGTGAGGCAAGAGCTCCACCTCTTTTTCCTGGAAATTTCTATCTTTATCCAAGATCTTCTTCATCCAAGAACTTTGTATGTAACAAAGGGGAGGACTAGGAGTGACATGATAGCAACCTTAAAATATTTGGGAGGCTGTCACAAAGAAGAGGCACCTGAAGGCAGGGCAAGAATTAATAGATGGAAACTTTTTCATGGAGAGATCCAAGCTAGGACTAAGGAGAAATTTCCTGACAATTGAGAACAATCAATCAGTGGAACGACTTGCCTCCAGAAGTTGTGGCAGTTTCAATCCTGGAGGTTATTAAGAAGAGATTGGACAGCGATTTGTCTGGAATAGAATAGAGTCTCCTGTTTGAGCAGGAAATTAGACTAGAAGATCTCCAAGGTCCCTTCCAACTCTGTTATTCTGTTATTCCTAACATGTGTGATGGTTGAGAAGAAGGCCTGCTTGGCGTAAATGATAACTGGGGCCTTCTTGGGAAGGTTTCCAGTACTTTCCTTTGTTAGCTTGATCTTTCCACTTCTTGCCTTCTTTAATTGTTGTATGTTTTGGGTCTGTTTCCTGGATTTGTATGAAAAGACAACATATTGGTTGTTGTTGTTATTATTGTTGTTGTTGTTGTTGTTATTATTATTATTATTATTATTATTATTATTATTATTATTATTATTATTATTATTATTATTATTATTATTATTATTATTATTATTATTAACAGAAAGAGCAACATATACAATATCCATATAGACAGTGTGTTGTCTGGTTACAATTCCTTTGAACAACACTCAACATCATAGTAGTGATGATATTCTCTAGCAATAATCTTATAGTACCAGTGCTTTTCCTTCATAATATTAATACATATTAATTATTAATACTAATTAGAATTAATAATAGCTTACAGTAATCAACCATAATGATAAAATTAATCTTTCTCTTGTAATTTTAAAAGTTCTAACTTCTGTTTCTCTTATTTAACCATCAATAGAACAAATCCCATATCTCAAAATATTCAGTGTCTTCCTTTCCTTTAATTTCAAGAGTTAGTCTACTCATTTCTGCATATTCTAAGATTTTTTTAAATTATCTTCTCTTCTGTAGGGATCTCCTCGCCCTTCCAATGTTGTGCAAACACAATTCTGGCCGCTATTAATACATGTACTATTAAATACACATTCCTTTTACTGTATTTTTCTGGTTATTTTGGTTTTCTTTTTGGGATTATTGCTAGTTTTGATGTTTTATGATAGTTGATTTTCCTTTCTGTGCTGATTCTTATTGGTATGTTGATATTGATATATTAGTATCCTATGGCTATCATTAAGTGTTGTATCTTATGACTATGATGAATGTATTTTTATGATGACTATGATCATGATTTATCACGTATAACTTTTATGTACACTGAGAGTTTATGCATCGAAGACAACTTCCTTGTGTGTCCAATCACACTTGGCCAATAAAGAATTCTATATGGATGTTTAATTCTGACAGGCTGGCTTGGCTAGGAATGTGCAGTGTGTGGATACAATCCATCCATTAAAAATGCATCTGGATTCTCATCACTGTCTAGGAAGATGCTCCAAGATTTAGTTCTGGTGTCACCCAAAAGACTTACTCGTGGCTAGAGACATCGCCTCTGGCACTATGGGACATTATGAGTGTGGTCTTCGTCTGGCAAAAGGTTTATGAAAAAGAGAGCTGAAATACAATATGAAAAGAAAACTGGGATGATGGCAGGGTGACAGTTGTTTTTGCTTCTTCTTTAGCGTCAAGAAATGGAAGGTAAATGCTATTTTCCCCCAGCCTTGTAGAAGGGGTTGGTGAGCCCCTGTATTATTTGTTTCTGCTATTTCTTTCTCTGGATGTATTCATCTTTTATCCTTCAACTTATTGTTCTAGTTTTTTATAGCATAAAACAGTCAGAGTCACTGGGAGATGGCCATTTTTAAAAATCTATGTATAAAAATGAATGAATGAATGAATGAATGAATGACTTGTTTCTATCCTCAAGGTCCTCCCACCATTCTTCAGTTATTACATGAGAGAAGAACACTTCAGTGTTGTCAATCCACAACTTGTAGCAATTCCAGATAAGGAGACTGATGTGAAAGATGGTTGCAGCTTAAATTCAGCAGCATCTTTTGGGTGATAACATTTTGGCTCCAAGCTATTTGATGGCTAGACTGGGCTAGACTCTGAGATACACTGTAGGATCATCCCAGGCATAGCATAGCATAGCATAGCATAGCATAGCATAGCATAGCATAGCATAGCATAGCATAGCATAGCATAGCATAGCATAGCATAGCATAGCATAGCATACCATACCATACCATACCATACCATACCATACCATACCATACCCAGTGGTGGGTTCCTACCGGTACGGTCCACTCTATAGCACCGGTAGCGGCCCGCTGGTGATGTCACAGTACCGGTGCGGTCGGTTGCTAGTGCCTGGGCGCCGACATTTTTTTAAAAATTAATTTTTTAAAAAAAATTCTTTTGCGCATGCCCAGAAGCTGAGCTTCCGGCACTGCGCATGCGCTGCCTTCCTACCCCACAGTGAGTCCAAGCAGGGGAGGATGGCTGAGGGAGTGCGTGAGTTGCTGAAAGAACAGGCAGCAGGAGCTATCTCCATTCCCCTCCCTTCAGCAGTCCGAGAATCCATGCCCACCCGATCATATGGCCGGCAAGCCACGTCCACCCAGTCACATGGCTGGCAAGCCACACCCACAAAATAAGCCATGCCCACAGAGTGGTAGTAAAAAAATTAGGAACCCGCCCCTGACCATACCATACCATACCATACCATCAGGGGCGGGTTGCTCACTTACCTCGCTGCCAGAGCCATGTGCGCGCATCTCCACGCTTCAGGGGCATGCGCAAAAGCAAAATCACCAGAAAATCACCGAAAATCACCGAAAAAAATGGCGACGCACTGGGTGGACCGGCAGAGAGGGCTCCGGTGCGGTTGTGAAATCCGCCGCGCCCTACCAGAGCTGTGTACTGGGCAGCTCCGGCAGGAACCCACCTCTGCATACCATACCATACCATACCCCATCCCCCCCCTCTCTCTCTCACACACACACAAAACTTCCTGGAAAAATTCTGATTTGTTATTGCACCACTGAAAAGAACCACGTGAATTATAACTGCCTTTCGGGCATCTGATTTCCTATAGTGGCTGTCACTGCATTCACTTTATAGAAAATTAAGGGTATATTTCACCAGTTCTTTGAAAAATGGAAAGGAATTTGAAGAGGGAGGGAGGGAAGGAGGGAGGGAGGGAGTAAGTAAGTAAATAAGTAATCTTTTGTAATTTTTATCCACTCTGCTGGGGCTGAAAATGGTATTTCTAGTTTATTTTTAAAAGTAGCTAGCATTGAATGAAATCAGCTTGCAAGACATCTGCAGTAATATTTCAGGTCATGACAAGACAGAGCCTTCCCTAGGATTATTGTGAATAAGTATAACTCACTTGCACACTTTCTGTTCTGGGAAGTCTTAGTTTGGATTCCTTGCATTTCCTCTTTAAAAGATAAGGTGTTCTAAGGATCCAGAACAAAACTATGCAAAGAGAAAAATAGCATCTTTAGCATTTCCCTATGAATGATTGAAAATGGATAACAGCAACATGAAATAAAACAGAGTTCTTAAAAAATGATAGCACGTAACAAAAACTCAGAAAAATGAATAACAAAGTGACATCTCAAAAATCCCCTAAAGTTACAATCCCATTTCAGCATGGAGTAATTTATGATTTGGTTGAGTTGTCATAAGGCATTCATCAAGGTGAAATTGGGTTTGAGTCACCAGTATCCACAGTGTGTGTGTCGATAAGTGTGCAAGATGATATTGCAGTCCAAGCTCCACCCTTTTTGTCCATGCATTGACCTTGCACACATGCACAAAGAGGCAAGGATTCAATTGTGATGCGACAACTGCCATGTTGCCTGTTTTGACTGCCTTGCAGATACTGCTGGGCTTGGCAGTTTGTGGTTCAGCGTGCTGTAGATATCCAAGCATTGATTTAGCAGATTGAATGGTCTCGTTAAGCCATCGTGTGGTTAATTTGTTTGAGAATAGCACAGCAAACATATTGAAAACACAGCAAACATATTTTTAATGCAAATGTCACCTATTGCTTGTACCACCCTCAGGTTTTAGTGTGTCTGTCTATGGTGCTTAGCTGGCCCAGATGTAAGCCGGGCATGAAACCTAGTTATAAATGAGATGATGTTGTAACACAATGTTTCTCAACCTTGACAATTTTAACACCTGAATTCCCCAGCCAGCATGCAGCTGTAAAGTGACAAATAAGAAGGGTCCCATGCATAGGAAATGTAGATTACCCCTTAAATCCCTCACACTGCAGGATTTGGGTCAGGCTAGTCTAAAGAAAAGAAGAATTAGGGGCGACATGATAGCAGTGTTTCAGTATTTGAGGGGCTGCCACGAAGAGGGGGTCAAATTATTCTCCAAAGCACCGAAGGGCAGGACAAGAAACAATGGTTGGAAACTGATCAAAGAGAGAAGCAACCTGGAATTAAGGAGAAACTTCCTAACAGTGAGGACAACAAACCAGTGGAACAGCTTGCCTTCAGAAATCGTAGGCACGCCACCACCGGAGATTTTTAAGAAGAGACTAGACAGCCACTTATTTGAAATAGTATAGGTTCTCCCAGTGGTGAAATCCAATTTTTTTTACTACCAGTTCTGCGGGCGTGGCTTGGTGGGCGTGGCAGGGGAAGGATACTGCAAAATCTCCATTCTCACCCTACTTTGGGGCCAGCCAGAGGTGGTATTTGCCGGTTCTCAGAACTTCTCAAAATTTACGCTACCAGTTCTCCGAACTACTCAAAATTTCTGCAACCGGTTCTCCAGAACCTGCTGAATTTCACCCCTGGGTTCTCCTGCTTGAGCAGGGGGCTGGACTAGAAGGCCTCAAAGGTCCCTTCCAGATTCTACTCTATTCTACTCTATTCTACTCTATTCTACTCTATTCTACTCTATTCTACTCTACTCTACTCTACTCTACTCTACTCTACTCTACTCTACTCTACTCTACTCTACTCTACTCTATTGTCTTATGCTAGCACATTGTTTCTCAAGCTTGGCAGCTTTAAGACATATAGACTTAAATTCCATTTTTGGGGGTTAGCTTTCACTGATCTGCAGTGGACAATTGTCATGAAGGTATCCAGGAAGAAGCAGTTCATGTGATATATTCATTCCAGGTTGGTTGCCATTCTGTTTTTATAATATGGTCAACACAACTCTTCAGGTAATCATCAACCTGCGACCACAATTGAGCCCAAACTTGATGTTGCTAAGTGAGAAATTTGTTAAGTTTGCCCCATTTTATGATTTTTTTTCCTGCCATATTTGTTAAGTGAATCACTGCAGTTGTTAAATGAATCTGGTTTCCCCACTGACTTTGCTTGTCAGAAGGTTGTAAAAGGTGATCACATGACCCTAGAACACTGCAACCGTCATAAACGAGTCAAGCATCTGAATGTAAATCACGTGACCATGGGGACAGTGGTCATAGGTTTGAAAAATGGTTATAAATCAATTTTTTCCAGTGCTGTTGTAATTTTGAACCATCACTAAGCGAACTGTTATAGGTCAAGGATTACCTGTACGATCTTCCTTCTTAAGTTATGTAGAGATTTTTGTGTGAACCACAAAAAATGCTGAAAATAAAGCTGATTTTTTTTAAAGAAAAAAGCCCCGTGTTTTGTTTCAAGGGGCTGTGAACATTTTCATTACTGCATTTATTTATTATTTATTACACTTTTATTGCAGACATTTGTACGCCGCCCGATTCCCCAGATTTTAAAGCCTCTAGATTAAAAAAAAAGAAGAAGAAAAAAGAGAAACCATAATCCAGCAAAGCAAACACATTTCACGTTTTTGTGTTCCTGAATTTGGAAATGTCCTTCCAGAACAATGGATCCCAGCATCCCTTCTTTTGCAGAGTTACGATTTGCAGGTTCTCAGTGCTGACTTATGTGCTCGCATTTCATGCGCTAAGCAAAAAGTTTTTTTTTTTAAAAAAAAAGAAAGCACAAATAAGCAAAAAGTGGAATGAAAGTCACAGCTCAGTGCTAGTGGAAAGATAGCCAGCTGGAGGAAGCAGAATGCATTTCTCGCTGGTGGGCATCGAAGGGCTGAATCAGGAGATTAAACCAGGAGTAAATTTAGATGAGTCATATCATCCACTTTCCTCGCTCCGCCGGTATTAGCTAGTTCAGCATCCTGCATTAAAACACGAATTTTAGAAGTGTTGCTTTCATAACTTTGCCTGACCCACATTTCGTGTTAGAATGAGAATAAAATCTCATAGAGGCGACGTTTGGATCTTTACTTGGAATTCAATAGTTAGAAATAAAACCGAGATTAAAAGTCTAATAGAAAATATTTATTTCAGTACAAAAACAGTAAATCCTGAATAAGCTACATTTTGCTGAGTAACACGACCTCTCTGGTCGAAGACAAGCAGAAGAAGAATTAATGGTGGATTAGGAATGTGGACATGCGTAGACATCATATCACGTGTCCTGCTTGTATTGGAATGTACCATAATATTAGATAGGGGTGCATCACCCTGCATAGACTCACAACTGACAATATTCACACCGTGATTTCGGCACCGTTTTGGTTTTCTGGTCCTGATTCACCTTTCTTGTTCTGCAAGAAATCTTCATGGATGGACCCAAATTCCCGCGATACCATGTCAGCTTGGGGTTACTATGAGGCCAAAGGACCATAGTAAAGGATAAAAAGGACCAAAGGAATGATAAAAAGCTACTCAAACTAAAACTAGCATAATAGAATATTTAAATGGGAGGAGAACTGGAAAGGCAGAATAACAAGAGTTGGAAGGGACCTTGGAGGTCTTCTAGTCCAACCCCCGCTCAAGGAGGAAACCCTATAGCATTTCAGACAAATGGTTGTCCGCTTGACCAGTCTCTTCTTAAAAACCTTGAAGACCAAACCACAAGTCCTTACTTGACAGAATAACAGAGTTGGAAGGGACCTTGAAGGTGTTCTAGTCCAACCCCCTGCTCAAGCAGGAAAGCCTATAACATTTCAGACAAATTGTTGTCCAGTCTCTTCTTAAAAACCTCCAGTGTTGGAGCACCCACAACTTCTGGAGGCAAGTCGTTCCACTGATTAATTGTTCTAACTGTCAGGAAATTTCTCCTTAGTTCTAAGTTGCTTCTTTCCTTGATTAGTTTCCACCCGTTGCTTCTTGCCTTGGTTTGTCCTGTCTATGGATCTCACCAAGGGAATTTGGATCCGTTGCTCAATTGAGTAGTTTTTACCATTAGAAGAGAACATTTGTAGCTCAGGGTTGAACTATGGGGTCTTGGGTGCTCTCTGAGTTTCATTGTTTTCTTGTAGATGTTTCATTACCCAACTAGGTAACATTATCAGTGCTAGAAGAGAGAGGGGTTTGCTCTCTGTTTATATACAAGTGGCTTGCCCTATCAGTGTGGGTGAGTGTGTTTTTTCTCCTTGTTTGTTCTTTGGTTAGGCTCTTGTTTACTGTTGATTTTGTCATTGTGTTGCAGGAATGAACCAGTCATGGCCATGAAAGCCATCTTGACTTTGTAGCCCACCCCCCAAAAAAGGCATAAAAGACATACCATACCTAAATTCAGGTTAGTCCTCAACTTACAACTGCAACTGAGCCCAACATTTCTGTTGCTAAGTGAAACATTTGTTAAGTGAGTTTTGCCCCATTTTATGACCTTTCTTACCACAATTGTTAAGCGAATCGCTGCGATTATTCAGTTAGTAACACAATTGTGAAATGAGTCTGGCTTCCTCGTGGACTTTGCTTGTCAGAAAGTTACCTGAGATGATCACATGATCCCAGGATGCTGAAAGTCTGTAGAGATTCTCAGTCACCCAGGTCATGGTTGTCCCAAAGGTGCTTTTCAGGAGGCAAACGGGACTTCCTTGTTTTTTCTTTGAAGATGTTTTGCTTCTCATTTAAGAAACTGGTCATGACCTGGATGACTGAGAATCTCTACAGACTTTTAGCTATACAATTTGGGATGGGGCTACCCTTGAAGAGTATCCGGAGACTTCAGTTGGTGCAAAATGCGGCTGCACGTGCTGTGGTGGGTGTGCCAAGGTACATCCACGTGACACCGATACTCCGCCAGCTGCATTGGTTGCCCATCGGTCTCCGGGTACAATTCAAGGTGTTGATCATCATCTTTAAAGCCCTTCATGGCTTAGGACCAGGCTATCTCCGGGACCGCATTCTGCCTCATACTTCCCTTCGACCGGTTAGGGCCCACAGAGTTGGCCTCCTCCAAGTCCCGTCAGCCAAGCAATGCTGGCTGGCGGGCCCTAGGGGGAGGGCCTTTTCTGTGGTGGGCCGCGCGCTCTGGAACCAACTTCCCCCAGAGACCCGAACCATCCCCACCCTGCTGGCCTTCTGAAAAGCCGTCAAGACATGGCTTTTCCTGCAGGCGGGGTAGAGACTAATCCATCTGAGCTCTCCCACGGGTATGTCTGGCTGATGGATGTTTTTTAATATTGAATTTTAAATTTTTGTATTTGGTTTTAATTAATGTTTATTTGTTGGTGCTCTTGTATTTTTGCTGTACGCCGCCCTGAGTCCCTCGGGAGTTGGGCGGCATATAAGAAAACCAAAATAAATAAATAAATAAAATAATAAATGAACACCCTTTCCATAGTGTGGGAGTAGGAATGGATTTCCAGTGGGGAAAAAATGGCAGACTACAGGAACCAGGAGCACTAGTCAGGTGACCCTGAGGACACAGATAAATCTCCAAGTGCTTCAATGACCCTCTAAAACAGCGGTTCTCAACCTGTGGGTCGCGACCCCTTTGGGGGTCGAACGACGCTTTCACAGGGGTCTCCTAAGACCATCGGAAAATACATATTTCCGATGGTCTTAGGAACCAAGACACTGCTCCTCTATCCGTCTCCAGGCGGGTCCACCCACATGCAAATAGACTACTGCAAAAAAAAAAAAATCTGTACCATGGGAACTTCTGAGCATGCGCAGAAGTCGAATTTCTGGCACTGCACATGCGTCGCCATCTTGTTTGCGGCTTTTTTTTTGCATTTTTTAAAAAAAATTCGGCACTGCGCATGCATGCACGCACAAAGCACACGCACGCCCATGAGGCGCGGCCACGCAGCACAGGAGGAAGCGAACCGGCAGCGAGGTAAGTTAGAACCCACCCCTGAGTTTCCTAATTATTTTATTATTTTATGGTTGGGGGTCACCACAACATGAGGAATTGTACTAAAGGGTCGCGGCATTGGGAAGGTTGAGAACCACTGCTCTAAAAGGATGCAAAGGACCAGCTGTCTGGAAGGAATATAAATCTTTCCATTCCCCACTATCCTGTCAGATTTGAAGAAGCTTCTTGGATGAGAGGCGAAATGTCTTCAAATAAAAAACAAGAAAGTCCAGTTGCCTCCTCCTTTGGGATCCCAGGACACTATAACCATCATAAATATAAGTCAGTTGCCAATGTCTGAATTTTGATCGCATGACCATGGGGATGCTGCAAAGGTCATAAGTGTGAAAAATGGTCATAAGTCACTTTTTCAGGGCTGTTGTAACTTTGAACGGTCACTAAATGAACCGTTGTAACTGCCTGTAGTCAAAAACTTAAACTGAGCAGAATATATGAAATTTGTAGGGTTATCTATTAAACATGTATTTTGGACATGCCCTAACATGTGGATTCTAGATTGGAAGGCAAGGTGGTTTAGGTCATAAGCAGAAGTCTTTGCTCCATGCAATTTCTGGAATGGGATTAAGAGCCGTGGTGGCACAGTGGTTAGAATGCAGTACTGCAGGCTAATTCTGCTGACTGCTGACTACCAGCAGTTCGAGTCATACCCTCTCAAGGTTGACTCAGCCTTCCATCCTTCCGAGGTGGGTAAAATGAGGACTCAGATTGTTGGGGGCAATATGCTGATTCTGTAAACCGCTTAGAGAGGCTGTAAAGCAGTGTGAAGCAGTATATAAGTCTTAAGTGCTCTTGCTCATCTGTAACTCATCTAGCCACTCCCTGGTCATTGGTGGCACTGCTATTCCCTTTGAAGATTCCTAAAACTCCCTAACCAATTTCCCTTGTAAACTTGCAGGATTCTTTTTTTTTTTTGCCATGTATATGTCAGAGGTGGGTTTCAGCAGGTTCTGACCAGTTCTGGAGAGCCGGTAGCGGAAATTTTGAGTAGTTTGGAGAACCAGTAAATACCACCTCTGACTGGCCCCGCCCCCATCTGTTCTCTGCCTCCCGAGTCCCAGCTGATCGGGAAGAAATGGGGATTTTGCACTATCCTTCCCCTGGAGTGGGGAGGGAATGGAGATTTTGCAGTATCCTTCCCCTGCCACACCCACCAATACATTATTGGCTCATTGGCGCACAATACATTATTTTGTGTCCTGCAATGTGGGATAAGACAGAACAAGTCTGTGATGGAAGCTTTCCTGGGCCTCTTAGGTTTGCTTTCAGCTCCACAATCTATTGCCTAAAGTTCACATGCAGTTTAGAGTTTGCCCAAGTATTGGGACTCTTTAAATACACCTGGCTTTTTACTGTCCTATATAGCCAGTTTCTAGGATTGATGTCAAGTTCTTTTATAGCAGCACACAACCAAGAAAGCAAGATCCTTAGAGTCAGAATAGGCAGGTTTATTGCAACGAGCAAGGGGTTTGGCTGCAGAATCTTGGAAACTGGCCATGTTTACCTTGGACCTCATTTATCAGTTGATACAGTACATTAAGGCAGAGCCTCCTTCTTGCCTTTGCTCTTTCATTGTTATTGTGACTTGATTTAATGAGGAAGATGCTAATTGCTTGTTTGAAGCTGCAAACATATCCATCTGTTTTGGTTATGCAGTATTTTGGAAATGGCCTTTTCTCATCTCAAGAGACAGAAATTTCTATCATAGCACCCCCTATAAGTTCAGTTTAATGCCTCCTAGTGCCGCCTCCTCCTCCTCCTCTTCCTACTTCCTCCTCCCCCTCCTCCCCCTCCCCTCCTCCTCCTCCTCTTCTTCTTCCTCCTCCTCCCCCTCCCTACTCCCTCCCCCTCCCCTCCCCTCCCCTCCCTTCCCCTCCCCCTCCCCTTCTTCTTCTTCTTCTTCTTCTTCTTCTTCTTCTTCTTCTTCTTCTTCTTCTTCTTCTTCTTCTTCTTCCTCCTCCTCCTCCTCCTCTTCCTCCTCCTCCTCCTCCCCCTCCCCTCCCCCTACCTTCTCTCTTCTCCCTCCCCCTCCCCTCCTCCTCCCCTTCTTCTTCTTCTTCTTCTTCTTCTTCTTCTTCTTCTTCTTCTTCTTCTTCTTCTTCTTCTTCTTCTTCTTCTTCTTCTTCTTCTTCCTCCTCCTCCTCCTCCTCCTCCTCCTCCTCTTCTTCTTCTTCTTCCTCCTCCCCCTCCCCCTCCCTTCTCCCTCCCTTCTCCCTCCCCTCCCCCCCCTCCTCCTCCCCCCCCTCAGGTCTGATCTTGCTTGGCTTTCTGAGAACCACTAAGGTTGGGTAGAAGAAACCTGTTGGATAGCTAATTAAAATGTCCAGCAACACAATTTGCATACTGCTTGTTCCATATTCCTTCTTCTTTCTTTGTCTAATGAAATCTGAGAGAAGCTATCTTAATTGTTAGGGATGGGTAGGAGAAGAACTTTTAAGGGGAAAGAGATGGGTTGAAAGGAAGTACTCGAGTCTCAAAAATAGCACATGAGATCCTTCTTTCAGTTTAATTATTCCTTAGCTTATTTGATTCAGTAATAAAAAAAATTCATGAAAAGTAAAAATCTCTTTGAGACACAATGGTTGCAATTATTTCTCCTTTCTATTGAACATTGAATATAAAGTGCTGCCGTTTATTCTTCATGTAGGTTATTAATAAGGCGCGGAGTGCAGAAACCATCTTCCAGGGTTTAAAAATAAAGTAACAAAGAAGAAACCAAGAGCTTTCTAAAATTTCCATTGAGCTTACTATGATCAAATTTCTTGCTTACTAGAATTCTAGAGATTCACCCAGATTTCAAAAGAACAAAGTCGCCAGAGAGAGTTGCAAAAGAATGGATTGAAAAGTACAACAAATCACCCATTTTATCCCTTAAACCAGGGTGGTCTTCAACTTAATTTCACTCTCTTCCTTTTGTTGTTGTTGTTAGTTGCAAAGTCATGTCCCACCCATCAGGACCCCATGGACAACATTCCTCCAGGCCTTCCTGACCTCTACCATCTCTGGGAGTCCATTTAAGCTCACACCTACTGCTTCAGTGACTCCATCCAGCCACCTCATTCTCTGCCGTCCCCTTCTTCTTTTGCTCTCAATTGTTCCCAGCAATAGGCTCTTCTCCAGTGAGTCCTTCCTTCTCATTAGGTGGCCAAAGTATTTGAGTTTCATCTTCAGGATCTGGCCTTCTAAAGAGCAGTCAGGGTTGATCTCCTCTAGGACTGACCGGTTTGATCGCCTTGCAGTCCAAGGGACTCGCAGGAGTCTTCTCCAGCACCATAGTTCAAAGGCCTCAATTCTTTGGCACTCAGCCTTTCTTATGGTCCAACGTTCACAGCCATACATTGCAACTAGGAAAACCATAGCCTTGACTATACACACTTTTGTTGGCAGGGTGATGTCTCTGCTTTTTAGTATGTGGTCTAGATTTGCCATAGCTTTCCTCCCCAGGAGCAAGCGACTTTTAATTTCTTGGCTGTGGTGATCTTGGAGCCCAAGGCCCTCTCTTCCTTAGTTTGTTTGTAAAAGAGCAGATGAGGTATCTGGTAAGAAAAGGTGGAAAGAGAGAGAAAAGGGATTAGTTTTTGAGAAGAGAACCAAGAGCATGCTGGCCCCAATATTTCCTGCTTGCTCCACCCATTATTAGTCCCATTGACTTTACTATTAGCCTGCAGTGTTGCCTCAACAAAATATTCTGGCAGAAATGGGACACTGAAGAGAAGAAAGGAAACTCATAAACGATGGCAAAGTGGTTTGCCATCACCTCTTAGAGCTGAGACCAAGCAGCCGTCCCAAGGTTATCCAACTGGTTTAATTGATTGAAGGGAGAGGGACAGGGGTGGGTTCTAACTTACCTCACTGCTGGTTCGTTTCCTCCCGCCCTGCGTGGCCATGCCTCATGGGCACGCGCACACAGTGCCGAAAAAAAAGGCAAAAACAAGATGGCGACAAATGCACAGTGCTGGAAATTCAGCTTCTGTGCATGCTCAGAAGAAAAAAAATCCAGGAAAAAAATTCCAAAAGAAAATTTAAAAATTTAAAAAAATTAAAAAAATTAAAAAAAGATGGCGGCATCCATGGACCAGTACCGACCAAACCGGTTCTGTGATGTCATTGTGACATCACCAGTGGGTTGCTACCGGTTTGGGCAAACCGATCCAAACTGGGAGGAACCCACCTCTGGAGAGGGAACCCTTTTGCCATTCCTCTTGGGCAGAGGTCTTTAAACTTGGCAACTTTAAGACTTGTGGACTTCAACTCATGGTGAGGAGTTGAAGTCCACAAGTCTTAAAGTTGCCAAGTTTGGGGACCCCCTGCTCTTGGGTATCTTTGCCAGTTAATTGAAAAGCTCAGCATTGCTTTCAGTTAGAGTGGCCTCATCGAACAAACAAAAACACTTCAGCAATCTATTACTGAAGTTTCATTTATTACTGTGACTTCTGTATTGCTTCAATCTAACGTAATTCTATTAATAAAGGGATAGTGCTCCTTAGATGGACTTTGACTTGCATAGACCTTCAACCAGCATGTGGTTGACTTGGAGATTGTGGGAATTGAAGCCTAAAGTCAACCAGAACTGGAGGGCACTGGGCTGGAAATTTTTTTATTTATAGGGTCTGAGTCCGACTGAATGTTTTCAGAGCTCTATTTCTGATCTGGAAATACTCGAGGTGTACACACACACACACACACACACACACACACACACACACACACACACACACACACTTCACGCCCTGTAGTTTTTCAGAGGTAGGTGAAGTCTGAAAGGGAAGGCATTCTGCTAAAGCTCTCTCTTACTTTGATTTATGGATTTGTTCCAGTCAGAGTGGCTCAGAGCTTCTTTTCGATAAGGGCTAGAAGTAATTAGAAAGTAATGAACTATAGAAAAGGATCAGAAGATGCTGAGATTAGATCTTCTCTGCCGGAAAGAAGCTGGTGATGGAACAATCTGTATGAAATGTCGCTTTGGTGTCAGCTTCTCAAAAAACATTGAATTATTCCTGTTATCTTTACATTTTTCTCCCCAAAGAACAAGATAGGCAGAATTAAGTTAAGGATGATAGGGATATATCCTCACACTTGTTTCCATTTTCTTCACCTTGAAGGATTTTTCCTTTCCATTCCTTCAGAGATCTTCCTTAGCTGCAGTATATTTTCCCCGTGTGAGCCTCAACAGGGATAACTTTCAACCTCCAGACATGAGGATATCAACTCCCAGAATTCTTAGCAAATGGCCATATAGCGGCTCAAGGTTGACACAGCCTTCCATCCTTCCGAGGTGGGTAAAATGAGGACCCAGATTGCTGAGGGCAATATTATTGTTATAAATGATTATATGATGATGTTATATATTATAAATGATGATGTTATAAATTATAAATGATTAGGGGACTAGAGGCTAAAACATATGAAGAACGGTTGCAAGAACTGGGTATCTCTAGTTTAATGAAAAGAATTAGGGGAGACATGATAGCAGTGTTCCAATATCTCAGGGGTTGCCACAAAGAAGAGGTAGTCAAACTATTCTCCAAAGCACCTGAGGGGAGAACAAGAAGCAATGGGTGGAAACTAAACAAGGAGAGAAGTAACTTAGAACTAAGGAGAAATTTCCTGACAGTTAGAACAATTAATCAGTGGAACAGCTTGCCTCCAGAAGTTGTGAATGCTCCAACACTGGATGTTTTTAAGAAGATGTTGGATAACCATTTGTCTGAAGTGGTGTAGGGTTTCCTGCCTAAGCAGGGGGTTGGACTAGAAGACCTCCAAGGTCCCTTCCAACTCTGTTGTTGTTGTTGTTGTTGTTGTTGTTGTTGTTGTTGTTGTTGTTGTTGTTGTTGTTGTTGTTGTTGTTGTTGTTGTTCTTCTTCTTCTTCTTCTTCTTCTTCTTCTTCTTCTTCTTCTTCTTCTTCTTCTTCTTCTTCTTCTTCTTCTTCTTCTTCTTATTATTATTATTATTATTATTATTATTATTATTATTATTATTATTATTATTATTATTATTCTGACTCTGTAAACCACTTAGAGAGGGCTGTAAAAGCACTGTGAAGTGGTGTATAAGTCTAAGTGCTATTGCTACCTTAGGAAATTTGGGGAATTGAAGTCCATACATTAGGGATCATCCAGATGGAGAAGTCTTCCCTAGGGTGTTTCTCAGTCTTGAATAGCATAGATTTCTCCTGTTTAGGTGTGCATTTTATCTACTAGAAGAACCTCAGGGCTGAAATAGGGACTACCATCCAATAGCGTCTGGCAGACATGCAAAGGGGCAGAATTGTTTGGGGGCACAGGTGAAATACCCAGCTAGTCAAGAATTAAAACAAGTCACAGACATGGTAGACAATAGCTGCCCAGAGAGAATAGGATCATATTTCTCACTGAACACAATTAATTTGGATGAGTAGAATTCTTAGAGATTTTTGGAAATTTCTCCCTGCCCAAAGAGATGTTCTGGAAGGTGATGGTGGTGATTGGTGATGATGATGATAATGGTGGCAAGGAAAAGCATTAATGTTCAATTTCTACAAAAATTAGGGGAAAGTGAATGGCAATGTCTTACAACTGGAACATTAAAGAAAAGAAACTGAAGGCTTGATTTTGTCCACCCAAGAGCAAGCAATTCAAACTAATGCAATCAAGACAAGAACTGAACAATCGTCAAATGATTCAAAGTACAGATTGTGCAAAGAAGGAGAAAAAGCAGTAGATCACATACTCAACACATGTGAGAATATCTCACAGACTGATTATAAACACCAACATAACACAGACACCAAAATTATTCACTGGAACATCTGTAAGAAAAGTAGGTGGGAACACAGAGTTATAAAAGTAGTTGAGAAGGTGCATGTTAAAATATTGTGGGATTTCCAAATACAGATAGATAAAGTTTTGGCTCATAACAGACCAGATTTAATTATGGTTGAAAAGAAGAAAGTGAATAAACCGCTCAAAACTCAACTGCAGAAAATACGACTTCAGCAACAGAGTGATCAATGCCTGGAATGCACTACCTGACTCTGTGGTTTCTTCCCCAAACCCCAAAAACTTTAACCTTAGACTGTCTACAGTCGACCTCACCCCATTCCTAAGAGGTCTGAAGGGGAGTGCATAAGCACACCATCATGTCTACTGTCCCTGTCCTACTGTCCTATTGTCCAAATTTACCTATACCTACTTTGCTTTTGTTTATGTTTATATCATACCTGTTATCTTGTACACATTTTGACAAATAAATAAATAAAATAAAAAAATAAAAAATAAAAACCCTGCTTAGAAGAAAAACCCACTAACCCTAAACAAAAGAAGTAAATAAGCGTAGAATCAGAGATTGGTTGCTCCTGGTTCGGACCGGTTCTATAGAACCGGTAGCAGGAATTTCCCCCCGCTCGCTGAACCGGGAGCGATCGCCAGTTGGCCACACCCCCGAACCAGATCTAATGGTGGTACCTATGGCCCTGCCATCTTGTTTTTGGCTTCTGCACATGCGCAGAAGCTTGGTTTTTGGTACTGCACCAGTGGTGGGTTCCTACTGGTGCGGTCCACTCTATAGCACTGGTAGCGGCCCGCTGGTGACGTCACAGTACCGGTGCGGTCGGTTGCCGGTGCCTGGGTGCCGCCATTAAAAAAAATTTTTTTTAAAATTTTTTTTTAAAAAATTCTTTTGCGCATGCCCAGAAGCCGAGCTTCCGGCACTGCGCATGCGCTGCCTTCCTACCCCACAGTGAGTCCAAGCAGGGGAGGATGGCTGAGGGAGTGCGTGAGATGCTGAAAGAATGGGTGGCAGGAGCTATCTCCATTTCCCTCCCTTCAGCAGTCCGAGAAGCCACGAATGTGCGGTGATGATCCCAGGCATTTTTGCACGTTTGAGGCTTCTCGAGCTGCTGAGGGGAGGGGGAATGGATGGCAGGACCTATCTCAGTTCCCCTCCCTTCAGCAGTCCGAGAAGCCACGAATGCACGGTGATGGTCCCAGGCATTTTCGCACATTCGAGGCTTCTCGAGCTGCTGAGGGGAGGGGGAATGGGCGGCAGGAGCCTAGGATCATCGAATGGGGAGAAGCATTCAGGCCGGCTGGAGCCTCCTAGAAGAACAGCTGCCGCGGTCTTGCTGTTCCTGCTGCAGGGGGCTGCATTGTGGGTGGGCATTGCCCTCCGCTTCTCTGGCCGCTGCCAAGCTCCTGAGGCCCACGCCCACCCGGTCACATGGTTGGCAAGCCACACCCACAAAATAAGCCATGCCCACAGAGTGATAGTAAAAAAATTAGGAACCCGCCCCTGTACTGCACATGCAATGCGTGCATGCCCACGCAGCGCAGGAGGAAGCGAACTGGCGGCGAGGTAAGTTAGAACCCACCCCTGCATAGAATATAGAATCATAGGACGAGAAGGGGTCTTGCAGGTCTTCTAGTCAAACCCCCTGCTCAAGGCAGGAAACCGTATATCATCCCAGTCAGTTGTTGTTGATCTATTTTTTAAAAAAATCCTCCAGTGATGGAGTGCCCACAATTCCAAGAGGCAAGCTGTTCCATTGATTCCTTGTTTTCACTGTCAGAAAATTTCTCCTTAATTCCAAGTTGCTTCTCTCCTTGATTAGTTTCCACCTATTGCTTCTTGTCCTGCCCTCAGGTGCTTTGGAGAATAGGTTGACACTCTCTCCTCTGTGACAGCACCTCAAGTATTGGACATGAATTATCACATTCCCCCTTAATCCTTCTCTTCATTAGGACAGACATACCTAGCTCCCTCAATCGTTCATCATATGATTTAGTCTCCAGATCCTATATGATCTTTGTTGCTCTTCTTTGCATATTTTCTGGGGTCTCAGCATCTTTTTTTTTTGTATTGTGGTGATCAGAGCTGTACACAATCCTCCGAGTGTGGCCTCACTAGTGTGGTATAAAGCGGTATTATGTCTTTTTGTAGTCGCGATAAAAAATAGGCAAGCTTTATAACTTTACAACTCAATTGATAGTACCTTGCTCAACAGTACCAGTAGTAACTGTGAAAGGGATCTAGGTTTCCTAGTGGACAATCACTTAAATATGAGCCAACAGTGTGCTGCAGCTGCCAAACAGGCCAATGCAGTCCTAGGCTGCATCAACAGAGGTATAGCATCAAGACAATGAATAAATCTCACCCCAGGGGGTTCAGAAGCTGTCCCATCTATTGTGATGGCTCCTTGATTTGCTCATACTAACATCTAAAAATACTGGGGTTCAAATTGTTAGTCATTCCTTGGGATCTTCCCCGCTCACTCTATTTTTTCCCCCTCACTTCTTAACTGATGCAGGCATACTGACCAGTGTGCCTTCCTGTGTACACAGTTTCCTGCAGGCGCTAGTAAATCTCAGCACACATAATTTAAAACAAACACTGCATAAGAGCTTGTAAAATAACAATACACAGCAGCTTGTCAAATGTAGTCAGTTGGCCTGGCAGAGCTCCAGTGCAGGCCTATGAGCTGCTTAGAAATTGTATGTGTGATCTCTGTGTGTGTGTGTGTGTGTGTGTGTGTGTTTGTGTGTGTGTGTGTGTGTGTGTGTGTGTGTGTGTGTCTATACCAGTGTTTTTCAACCTCAGCAACTTTAAAATATGTGGCCTTACAGCTCCCAGATTTCCCCAGCCAACACAAGGGAGTTGAAGTCCATGCTTCTTAAAGTTGCTGAGATTGAGGAACACTGGTCTATACAGACATTCAGATATAATCTGCATATGATGATGATGATGACGACGAGGAAGAGGATGATGATGATGTTACCCATTCAATCAACTCTTACTCTTGGATATTCTATGGGCCAGATGCAGTAGTGGGTTCTAAATCCTGTCGCTACCGGTTCGTGCATGCACTCGCTCGCTCGCGCGATGCTTCTGCACATGCACAGAAGTATCCCGGGCTGGTGGGCAGAGCTGAAGTGGTGCAGTGGTTAAATGCTGCGACTGCAGGCTGACTGCTAGTTCAGCAGTTCAGCTGTTCAAATCTCACTAGGCTCAAGGTTGACTCAGCCTTCCATCCTTCTGAGGTGGGTTTAATGAGGACCCAGATTGTTGGGGGCAATATGCTGAACTCTGTAAACCGCTTAGAGAGGGCTGTAAAGCACTATGAAGCGGTATATAAGTAAAGTGCTATTGCTATTGCTATTGCTCCTGCTGCTGCCGCTACCAGTTCGCCGGCAACCCACCGTTGGCCAGGTGTCTCCACATCTTCTGATCTTGCACTACTTCTTTTGAGTTGTTCTATGCTCTGGCTGGTGTCAGCTTTAACGGTGTCCATCCGTTGTGGTCTTTGATGGCCTGGTTTCCTTTTACCGCTAACTTTTCCAAACACAATTGATCTCTCCAGTGAATTCCCCCGCATGACATGGCCAAAATAAGAGAGACACAGTTTTGCTATTATTCCTTCCAGTGACATGTCTGGTGTGATGCGCTTCAGTAGCTGCTTGTTAGTCACCTTTGCTGTCCAAGAAATAGGCAGGAGCCTTCTCCAGCACCACAGCTCAAATGAGTTGATTTTCTTCCTGTCTTGCTTTTTAAAGATCTGTACATATACAGATTTATATACATTCATTTTCTGGATATGAAATGGAAGGTACAAATGATGTGCCTCAAGGGATGTAAAGAAAAACACTTATAAGAAGTCAAAAATTCAGGGTCCAAATCCAATTAGAGTGACACTGAGCTCTAATTATTGCAAAAATGAGTCAATGCCTAATGCACGTTAACAAAAATGTTGATAGCAAAGGCGATTGGGTTATCATCTTCACCAGGGCTGTCTTAACACATGGGCCTGATGGGCACTTGCTTGTGGGCCCCATGAGCATAGGGGCCCCATACTAATCTGTGTATGTTAACCCTTCAATACACCTTGTATCATATAAATACAGCAACTGTATGGCTTACTGAGTATTATTGTGTTTTTCAAGCCTCGTGTATTCAAATGTTTATCATGTTGATTAGTTGTTGCTGCACAGCATGTTTTTAATGTTTCAACACCGATTTTGTTGGAAGTGCCAATAAAATAAATATATGTTTAATTTTATCGACCATTTACATTTTTATTCCTGTGAGTAGTTGTCATAGGGGCCCCAGTACACTGCTTTGCCCGGGGCCCATAATGCTGTTAAGATGACCCTGATCTTCATTCCTGGGAAGCAATGACTACTATAATAAGGCACAACAGGGTGATACAATTCACACAAATGTAGAACTGTGCAGTGCTTGATACTCAGTTCCACCCTGTGAATAGGTTGAAATACTTAAGATTTGAACCTCTACCCTCAGCCTCAAGAGGCTGTAATCTTCCCACTTCCATCTAAGTGGGTGAAGAAACCTGACTGGTCTTTCAAAACATTTCAGACTAAACGAATACAGTAATAAAATTGATTTGTCAAGAAATGTAATGCTAAAGTGCCGGCAATTTTCAGATATGTGTTATTGGAGCGAACTGTTATAAAGCCGGACACATTATTAGGAAGAAATGCTTGTCATTAAGTGAAAAGCCCTGTGTTATAACTTGCATCGCATTATAGCTTTCACCTGAACTGGATGGGCGAAGGGCAGCTGTGACGGGCAGAAAATGCCATAGGCTTGAAGACTAGAAACTTGAAGTTGATCAGAAAATGGATGATGTAAAGCAGGGGTGTCAAACTCAAGGCCTGGGGGGCCAGATCCGGCCTGCAGGGCGCTTAGATCTGGCCCGCGGGGCTGCCCTGGAAACAGCGAAGAACCGGCCCACGGTGCTTCTGCCAGCGAAAACGGGCTCCCGAGCTCCGTTTTCGGCTGCCCCTGCTCCATTTTCACTGGCAGAGGATAGCAGGAGGCCGTGGCAGCCGAAAACGGAGCTGGGGAGCCTGTTTTTGCTGGCAGAGTGCTCGGGCCACCCCAGGCGCCCCTGACACGAGTGATGTCGAGCTGGCCATGCCCACCCTGGCCATGGCAATCCCCCCCCCCGAGATCAAACACAACCCTGATGCGGCCCTCAATGAGATCGAGTTTGACACCCCTGATGTAAAGGAATTTCATTTCTATTGGCCCAAACTGTCAATTAATTTTTCCCCTCCCCTTCTTTATAGTAAATATGCATGCTGTTCATTAAAAGAACTGCAATTACTCTAATGGCCATGCATTACAGGGAGACGAACTGCTTAATTTTCATCTTCCAATTTAAATGTAATTAGAAGCTTCTTCATTATTACAACCCTAGTTTGTCTAGGGTTCTGCTTGTGTGTGTGTGTGTGTGTGTGGTTTGAACCAGCACTTGCCAAAATGGATATGTGAGTGGTTTAATTTATCCATCTTTTCGATAATTAAGATGCAATCAAGGGACCTTCAATCTTACTATCAAATACTTGTGTGGAGTCAGAGGTTCAGTAGTGAAAATGCTAAAAGCTGTGAAGATATTTGGGGACTCATCATTATGACTCATCAAGTCATAATTTGCAAAATCTGCTATGATCAGCTATGGTTCACCCTGCAATGAGGGTAATCATCCTGGTTCAGGGGCCAGGAATCCACGATTTAGCAGATGGTGGTTACCTACAGGAAAGCCAAGGGTGACATCAGCACTAGAGCATTGTGATGGGAGTCCACATCATCTCTACATGTGTTGTGACATCACATGCATACCCCAAAGGGGTGGAGCTTGCAATGTGACATTCCCACACTATTGTCATCCCCTGTCAGAGCCTGAAACTGCGGAGGAAGACGAGCCAGAACTGGAGTCAACGGAGATTTAGATTTAGATTTATTATTAGAGTTGGAAGGGACCTTGTAGGTCATCTAGTCCAACCCCCCTGCTCAAGCAGGAGTTCCTACACCATTTGAGACAGATGGCAGTCCAGTCTCTCCTTGAAGGTCGCAAGTGTTGGGGCTCTCACAACCTCTGATTGAGGGGGTGGCTTCATTGACTTCGGAGGAAAATGGGGAAGAGCAGGCCCAGTCAGGCCATGGCCTTTCAGGATTAGAACAGCTTGTAGGCAGGGAGGAAGGCGGGGCAGGATGACCAAGAGAGGCTAAGAAGTGAACATGAGAGACAGAGCTCAGGTGATGAGCAAGGACCCCCCCTTCTTGATCCAAGAGCATGGAGAGTGGAGAGAAGGCAAGAACAGCACAGGCTGACCCAACGACTCAGGAGGAGAGCGCCCTGCCCCTCTTCACAAGGCACACCTGGGGACTGAGACTTAAGGAGATGCTGTGGGGAGGGGCATTTGTTGGGAACAAACGCTGAATTCATGGAGCGTCGAGTACTGACATTTAAATTTTCCTGGATTCCTTGCATTCTTTCTGGGTTTCTGGATTGATTGCCTTGTTCCTTTGTTTCCTGGACTCCTTGACTTGCCCTGCTGGATTTCTTGTTGTGCTCACAGTGTTGTGCTGGACTACTTGCAGCTAGAGGCTGCTGGAGGTGTGTGTGTGTGTGTGTGTGTGTGTGTGTGTGTGTGTGTGTGTGTGTGTGTGTGTGATCACTTTGCTCCGGGACTTGCCAGAAACATGGGAGCATTTGGGGGCAATTTGGAGCAATAAAGGGGCAGTTTGAATTGTCAGCTGCCTTTGTTGCCTCTGTGCCATCATTACAACTACTTTCATCATTCAGCAGGGTATGTTACGGGTCCCATCAATTAGGGATGTAATCTGATGGGACCACAAAAAAGGGCCTTCTCAGTGGTGGCCACTTCTCTATGGAACATCATTCCCCCTGCGGTATGATTTGTTGCAGGATCCAATTTGGGTCCATCACTGGGACCAGAGGTTTAGTCTTCTGAGCTTTCAAATACTTAAATAAATAAAATATAGAAGAGGGGAAAGAGGAACCATGTTACAAAAAGAGCATTGCAGAAATGGAAATAGTTCAAAAGGATATGAGAGATATGGGCAATAAAGAGGACAACAATATAAGGCTTACATGTAAGGTATTTGAATGATGGTCTATCCCCTATTATATCCACCCAGCCCACCAGAACAGGAAAGCAGGGTATGTTACGGGTCCTATCGATAAGGGATTAATCTGGTGGGACCATGAAAAAGGGCTTTCTTGGTGGTTGCACCTCCTCTATGGAACATCATTCCCCCTGCAGTATAATTTGTTGCAGGATCCAATCTGGATTGGCCACAGGTACCAGAGGTTTAGTTTGCCGAGCTTTGGGACTTGTGCTGGAGCCCATCCTCAGGGAACCTCTCTCTGTGTGACATTCTGGTGAGAGGGAGAAGTTCCTGAGGATGAGCTCCAGCACAAGTCCAAAAGCTTGGAAGATTAAACCTCTGCATGACTGACCCAGATTGAATCCTGCAACGTTATCCTGGAACGTTGAATATTTACCTTCATTCATGAGTATGATTTGTCCTCACCCGGTTTTGTTTATCAAATTTCTAAAAGTCCCTATAAATATGGGGACCCGGAATGGAGATGGAGCCCATCAAGTGGTTAATTTAGTTTAGTTTACTTTATTGTCATTGCACCTCATACAACAAAATTAAATGCCATCTTCAGTGTACATTATACATAAAAAATAAAACAAAAACACACATCCTTCCCATTCTATACAATTGGATTGAAAACCCCTGATATTGTATTAATATTGTACTATACAGTAGAATTCAATATAGTTACTCCTCTGGGATAGAAGCTGTTTTTCAGCCTATTTGTCCTTGTTTTTATTATCCTGTACCGTCTGCCAGATGGTAATAGTTCAAAAAAAAGGGTGCCCAGGATGAGATGGATCTTTAAGAATGTTTTGAACTTTCTTAAGGCAGCGGGAGCTATAAAGCTCTTCCAAAGAGGGGAGAGGGCAACCAATGATCCTCTGGGCAATGATGTTAACCCTTTGGAGCACTGTCCTAGATGCCACTGTGCAGTTGGCAAACCATACACAGGTGCAGTAAGTTAAAATACTCTCTATGGTGCAGCGGTAGAAGGTCACCAGCATTGATTGTGTTGCTGCTGCCAATGGGTGAGATAGGGCTTTATGGTTTTTTATGCTGTGATTTTAGTGTTGTAAGCCTATGTGTATGTTGAGCAACCATACAAATTTAATCAAATACAGTAAGTAAATAAAATTCTGACACTAAGAGGGGACATCATGGCTATCTCTGTTGTTTTCCTTGATTCGCCTCCATAATTGCAACTCAGTTCTGGTTAGTGGAAATGCTGCACTAGATTTGGTGGCTGTGGCCATGTTGCTCCCATAAGTCCCCAGAATAAGGCTAATTGTGTGGGGTGTTGTGGCAGCCCTTCTTTGGAATTGCAAAATGAGCTGCAAAATAGCAATAGCACTTAGACTTATATGCCGCTTCATAGTGCTTTACAGCCCTCTCTAAGCGGTTTACAGAGTCAGCATACTGCCCCCAACAATCTGGGTCCTCATTTTACCCACCTTGGAAGGATGGAAGGCTGAGTCAACCTTGAGCCTGGTGGGATTTGAAATGCCAAATTACAGGCAGCCGATAGTCAGCAGAAGTGGCCTGCAGTACAGCACTCTAACCACTGTGCCACCGAGGCCCTTAAATAGTTCAGTGAATTCCACCAGTGGAAAAACTGAAGGCTCAGCTGGTTGAAAGAACTATATTCGAAACAGCTTATCGTGACTGACTGTAGCCACCCTTTACATTTCCCATTGTGTCCCAACTCCAGTTTTGCCAGGGGCAGATGGGAAATTAAAAAGGTGGCTACATTCAATAGCAATATCAATAGCACTTATATACCGCTTCACAGTGCTTTACAGCCCCCTCTAAGCAGATTACAGTGTCAGTGTCACGCAGTGATTTTTATATTGCCTGTTACATGTATATGCAGGGAGCTGCATCCCTATCTAACATAATGGTTTATTCCTGAGCATGTGATTGATATGTTCTAGTACGCATGTGTGCATTCCATTCAGTCCTTCTGTTCCTAGCTTCTGTCGAAGCAAGACGTGCCTTTTTATATTAGAGATGTAATTAATGAGGATTTATTTGTTTTGTACCGAAATAAATATTTTTACTTAGAACTTTAAACTGCGGTTTCTTTTCTAATGTCAGAATTCTGGGCAAAGATCCATTTTCATCTCTAATGAGAGTTATTCTCATCTTATCAGTCAGCCTATTGCCCCCAACGATCTGGGTCCTCATTTTACCAACCTTGGAAGGATGGAAGACTGAGTCAACCTTGAGCTATCCAGGATTGAACTCCTGACAGTGGGCAGAGTCAGCCTGCAATACTGCATTCTAACTACTGAGCCACCACGGCTCATTCAGCCCCAATGAACCAGGTTAAGCATTTACACTAATCCCCTTTCCTAAGAAACTGAAAGCAGCCCGGAGAAAAGAATTAAAAATCCATACCCTTCCCCAAACAGAAGTTTCTTTGCTAAGATTAATAAACCTGGCATTTAGAAGGCAGATGTGGCAGGCTGTTATTTCAGCTGAAAGACCCGTTAGACCAGTGGTTCTCAACCTGTGGGTTGCGACCCCTTTGGGGGTTGAATGACCCTTTCACAGGGGTCACCTAAGACCATCGGAAAACACATATTTCTGATGGTCTTAGGAACTTCCCTGGGAGTTGGGCGGCATACAAATCTATTTAAATAAATAAATAAATAAATAAACCGAGACACCGCTCCTCTATCCGTCTCCAGGTGGGTCCACCCACATGCAAATAGACTACTGCAAAAAAAAAAATCTACCATGGAAACTTCTGAGCATGTGCAGAAGCTGAATTTCCGGCACTGCGCATGCGTCGCCATCTTGTTTTCAGCTTTTTTTTTTTGCAATTTTTTTTTAAAAAATTCAGCACTGCGCATGCATGCGTGCCCAAAGTGCACGCACGCCCACGAGGCATGGCCACACAGCACAGGAGGAAGCGAACCACCAGCGAGGTAAGTTAGAACCCACCCCTGAGTTTCCTAATAATTTTATTATTTTATGGTTGGGGGTCACTACAACATAAGGAACTGTATTAAAGGGTCGCGGCATTAGGAAGGTTGAGAACCACTGTGTTAGACCTAGGATAGAACCCATCTGTAACCCATCTCTAGATGACCACTAGATGGCAGCGGAGATAGGAAGATATCCTTTGCTGACTCCCAGTGGCGGAATAAAATTTTTGCAGCCCAGTTTTAGCAGTCTTCTTTGTGAATATTATGTCCTCTTTCCACTGCAGCTGCGAACGATTCATTGGACCTGGTGCACTAGTGTGCTGTGAGACTTAATTAATGTTTGAAGACCCTCAAGTTGAAAACCTGGCATGGTATAAAAGCCCAGGAAATGGTGATCATTATTGCTTCCATTTGCATCTGCAAGCTGTAATTAGCCACGGACTGTGTTGCAAGACACCTGAATAATTCAAACGTTGAGTGAAGAAGCAGCTTTTCCTTTTTAAAAAATTCATAAACTCGAGCCACAGGTATGCTAATAACTTTTTTTTTGTCTCTCTTTCTAGACGATCCGTATTATCAAAAGGAAAAAAAAAGTCTCCAACTGAATTTCAAGATAATTGAGCTAAAAGAATTGTTTCACCCGTATTCTGAAGCTGTTGACACTGGTTGGTCCTTTGACGAGCCAGCATACCATTTGTGCAGCACATGCCAAAATAGGGGACAGTTGTTTTGTGGGGGATTGTCCTTCCAATGGGACAATCCTGGCCAATAGAACTTCCTGTTTCAGGAAACCCACCTGAATTTCTGTGTTTCTTTAAACATGATTGGTTTAAACATGGTTTATGTGCCATCAAGTCACTGTTAACTCCTAGTGACCTCATAGATCAGTGGTGGGATTCCAAATCTTTTCCTACTGGTTCTATGAGAGAGCGCTTTGCAGAAGCATGTGCGCTTCGCGCGCGCACGCAGCACTCAAAGATTGCCCTCAGTGTCAGCGCTGTTTGAGCTGGCTGTTGTTTAGCTCAACTGAGGCGCGGCAATCTGCTCTGCCGTGCGAATCAGCTGAGCTAAAAACCAAGGGACTATAGGACAGGGAAAGTGCGGGCGGGAGGGCAGGGTGAGCCAGAGATGGTATTTGCCGGTTCTCCAAACTACTCAAAATTTCCGTTACCGGTTCGCCTGATTGGATATGATTTTATCCATAATGATGTTTCCCTGCTTGGTCCTTCACGTCTTCCAACAGTGTACCCCCACCACTGTAATTAAGTCCATCCACTTTGTTGTAGCTTGTCCTCTTCTTCTCTTTCTTTCCACCTTTCCCTACATTAGGACCTTCTCCAGACAGCTGGTTCTTCACATAGTGAAGTATGTATAGTGAAGTGTCCAAAGTATGATGATTTGAACCTGGTCATTTGTACCTCAAGGGAGAACTCTGAAATGATTTGTTTGATGAATTCATTGGTTTGTTTTCTTAGCCATGGGATCTTTGGTGCTCTCTGAACTTTGTGGCTTCTTGCTGATGTTTCATTACCAAAACTACCATAGGTAACATCATCACGTTCTTAGCTGTCCATGCTGTTCTTAGGAGTCTTCTATAGGTGAGCAACTTGTTGGCTGGGAAAGTCCCAGTGGATAGGGGAGGAGGTAAAGTGGATGAAGTCATTTGAGGGATAAATATAGGATAAGGGGTTGTTTCCCTTAGGTTTTTGAGGGGGGGCATGAACCAGAGGGTGTCACTGGTTTAGGACTACCAGATCTAATCTACAAAAAAAGATGAGCCTTAGAGATGTCCCAAAGGTGCTTTTTCAAGAGGCAACTGGACTTTGTTTTTTTTTCTTTGAAGACTTTTCACTTCTCATCCAAGAAGCTTCTTCAGCTCCTGACTGAATGACTGAGAATCTCCACAGACATTGAGCCTTGGAGTTAATTTTGAGCACTTCTGTTTTTAAGAAGAGTCTAGACCAGGGGTGTCAAACTTGCATCGTCACAGCATTGTCATGTTTTTCTCCTTTGCTGAACCACGCATGGGCATGGCCAGCACGTGAGGCATCCGGCCCTCAGGCTGCGAGTTTGACACCCGTAGTCTAGGCAGTCACTTATCTGAAATGGTATAGGTCAGTGATGGCGAACCTATGGCACGCGTGCCACAGGTGGCACGTGGAGCCATATCTGCCAGCACGCGAGCCGTTGCCCTAACTCAGCTCCAGTGCGCATGTGTGTGCCAGCCAGCTGATTTTTGGCTTGTGCAGAGGCTCTGGGAGGGCGTTTTCGGCCTCTGGAGGGCCTCCGGGGGGCGGGGGAAGCCGTTTTCAACCTCTGGAGCCTGGAGAGGGCAAAAAAGTATTATTATTAGTAGTAGTAGTAGTATTAGTATTAGTATTAGTATTAGTATTAGTATTAGTATTAGTATTAGTATTAGTATTAGTATCAGTATCAGTATCAGTATCAGTATCAGTATTAGTATTAGTATTAGTATTAGTATTAGTATTAGTGAGATTTATATACCGCCTCATAGTGCAAGCACTCTCTAAGCGGTTTACACCAGTAAGCAATGTATATTTATATTGCCCCCAACAATCTGGGTCCTCATTTTACCTACCTCGGAAGGATGGAAGGCTGAGTCAACCCTGAGCCGGTGAGATTTGAACAGCTGAACTGCTGAATCACAGTCAGCTAAAGTAGCCTGCAGTACTGCACTCTAACCGCTGCACCACCTCAGCTCATGGGCCTACCGGGCCCATCCGAAGTCGGGAAACGGGGGAGCGGGGGAATCACACGCGCATGCGCAGGGGGCATTAGATTATGGGTGTGGGCACTCACATGCGCACAATAGCATGCGCACGTGTGCTTTTGGCACCCGAAAGAAAAAAGATTCTCCATCACTGGTATAAGTTCTCCTGCTAGAACAGGGAGCTGCACTAGAAGACCTCCAAGGTCCCTTCCAACTCTGTTATTCTATTCTATTCTATTCTATTCTATTCTATTCTATTCTATTCTATTCTATTCTATTCTATTCTATTCTAATTGATTCAGATAGTTTTTTAAAGTACAGCGGATCCTCAACTTATGACCACAATTGAGTCCAAAATTTCTGTTGCTAAATGAGACAGATGTTAAGTGAGTTTTGACCCTTTCTACAATCTTTCTTGCCACAGTTGTTAATGGAATCACTGCAGTTGTTAAGTTAGTAACATGATTGTGAAATGAATCTGCCTTCCCCATTGTCCCCATTGTCAGAAGGTCGCAAAAAGTGACCACATGACCCCAGGACACTGCAACGGTCATAAATATGAGTCAGTTGCCAGGCATCTGAATTTTGATCATGTGACTATGGGGATGCTGCAACTGTCATGAGTGTAAAAATGGTCATAAGTCACTTTGTTCAGTATTGTAACTTCGAATGGTCACTAAATGTAGTGTTGTAAGTTGAGGACTACCTGTATACTGCTTGTTTCTAAGGGTTTATCGTTAGTTTTTGCCTGTCTGCCATCTCAGAATGGTGAAAAGCAGAACTGCCAATGTTAATGATAGGGAGAGGTTCTGTGGTCCACTAAGAGTGGATTCAAGTCTAAAACTTCTGGTGATCTCTTCTGAACTATCCTCTTCTTTGATATTACTGCAATGCGCTCTACATGGGGCTACCCTTGAAGAGTATCCGGAGACTGCAATTGGTGCAAAATGCAGCTGCGCAAGCTGTGGTGAGTGTGCCTAGATACACCCACGTAACACCCATTCTCCGCCAGCTGCATTGGCTGCCCATTAGTCTCCGGACCCAATTCAAGGTGTTGGTTTTGACTTTTAAAGCCCTACATGGCTCAGGGCCAGGGTACCTTCGGGACCGCATCCTGCCGCATACCTCCCTACGACCGGTCAGGGCCCACAGAGTCGGCCTCCTCCAGGTCCCATCGACCAAGCAATGCCGGTTGGCGGGACCGAGGGGGAGAACCTTCTCTGTGGGAGCTCCCTCCCTATGGAACCAACTCCCTCCAGAGATCAGGGCCATCCCCACCCTGCTGGCCTTCCGTAAAGCAATAAAAACCTGGCTCTTCCGGCAGGCGGGGTGAAAGTGAGACCGAGCAGATTATACTTGGGTCTCCCCCCGGTTATGAATGTTGGATGTTTTTAAATTTTTATATTTTTTAAATTGTTATATGTTTTTATACCTGTAATAGATTTGACATGTTGTGAGCCGCCCAGAGTCCCCCGGAGTTGGGCGGCATACAAATCTATTAAATTAAATTAAATTAAATTAAATCTTTTCAGCTGGTGAGTCTTGGAGAGTGTCTTTTTTCTTCTCTTTTTTGTCCTTTCCACTTGTCGCTTTGATCATGGACTGACCGGATGACTGTTAAAATTATTTTAATAAGTGATTATATCAGCATCACTCTGAGAATGATCATTGTTTAAAACAGGGGTCCCCAAACTTGGCAACTTTAAGACTTGTGGACTTCAACTTCCAGAATTCTCCAGCCAGCTATGCTGGCTGGAGAATTCTGGGAGTTGAAGTCCACAAGTCTTAAAGTTGCCAAGTTTGAAGACCTCTGGTTTAAAATATTGGAACAATAAGCAGGATGCCTTGAATTCCAGTTGCTGAAGGTAACAGTATCTGAGAGCTTGGGCTGGACACTGCAATACTACATGGTCACTGCAGTCCTAAATAACAACAGCAGCAATAATACCAATTCTAATTTGCACTTTGAGTCAAACTCTTTCCAAAGGATTGTACAGAACAGGTTACAGGTAGTCCTGACTTAGCAACCACTCGTTCAAGAAGTTACAGTGATGCTGAACAAGGAGGCATATGGACAGTTCTCAAAGCTGCCCCCATCACAGTGTCCCCCATATGATTGCCGTTTGGGTGTTTGGCTACTGGCACACAATTACAACAGTTGTAGCATCCCACGGTCCTAGGATTGCAATTTCACCGCCAGTTTCCAACAAGCAAAGTTAATGGCAGCAGTAAGTCACACATTGAGGTTACACAATGTGCTTCATGATCACAGGTAATTCGTTTAATGATGACAGGTGGAAATTGTGGTGCCAATCAGGATGGTCGTTTGATTTATTTTTAATTTTTTTGCTTTACAACTCCATTGCTTAGCAATGCAGTTCCTGGCCCCAATTATGGTTGTTGACTGAGGACCACATGTCCAGGAAATGTAGACAGATTAACAGATTAACAGAGTTGGAAGGGACCTCGTAGGTCATCTAGTCTAACCCCCTTGTAGGTCATCTAGTCTAACCCCAAGCAGGAGACCCTATACCATTTCTGACAAATGGCAGTCCAATCTCTTGAAAGCCTCCGGTGATGAAACTCCCCAACTTCTGAAGGCAAGCTGTTCCATTGGTTGATTGTTCTCACTGTCAGGAAATTTCTCCTTATTTCTAGGTTGAATCTCTCCTTGATCAATTTTCATCCATTATTCCTTGTCTGGCCTTCAGGTGCCTTGGAAAATAGCTTGATCCCTTCCTCTCTGTGGCAGCCCCTCAAATATTGGAACACAGCTATCATGTCTCCCCTGGTCCTTCTCTTCACTAGACTAGCCATGCCCAATTCTTGCAACCATTCTTTATATGGTTTATCCTCCAGCCCCTAATCATCTTGGTTGCTCTTCTCTGCACTTTTTCTAGAATCTCAACATATTTTTTATAGTATGGTGACCAAAACTGGATGCAGTACTCTAGGTGTGGTCTTACTAAGGCTTTATAGAGTGGTATGAGTACCTCACTTGATCTTGATTGTATCCCTCTGTTAATGCAATTTAGGATTGCATTAGCTTTTTTAGACCATCTTTATCCCACAAATGACACAGTTACATAAGCATTCCAAAATGATGCTGGGCACAAAGTGAATTTTGGGTCCCAGGGACAGTGGCATATGTTCATACAGGGAAAAAAAAGCTTCAAAGCAGCCAGGTGGGTTTTCCAGAGGATTTGGCTGCTTTAATGTTTCAGGGGTGGGGGGAGTTTGCTTATGTTCGTGTGTTCTGCAAAATGCTTCTGTAAAATGCTTGCACAGCTCTAATAAATAATGTGCTCCATGAAAACACCAGTAATGTGCTCGAGGCAAGGGAATTTAGAATGGAGGAACTTGAAGCTTAAAGGAAATTACTTAAATTACTTATATATAATTTCCTAGCATTACATCCACTTTTCTAGCCCCAGTGGGTAGCTTATAATGCTACTGTCAAGCCACAAGTCCACAACATTGGTTCACATTATTAGTTAGGATACCACAGCTGCATGTGGTAAACCAAGCAAAAAGTACGAATAATGGTTGCAGGAATTGGGTATGTCTAGTTTAATGAAAAGTGGGACTAGGGGTGATATGACAGCAGGATTCCAATATCTAAGGGCCTGCCACAAAGAAGAGCAGTCAACCTATTCTCCAAAGCATCTGAAGGCAGGACAAGGAGCAATGGATGGAAAGTAATCAAGAAGAGAAGCAACCTAGAACTAAGGAGAAATTTCTTGAGTGTTAGGACAATTAACCAGTGGAACGACTTGCCTCCAGAAGTTGTGGATGCTCCAACATTGGAGGTTTTTAAGAAGAGGTTGGACAACCATTTGTCTGAAATGGTATAGGGTTTTCTGCCTAAGCAGGGGGTTGGACTAGAAGACCTCCAAGGTCCCTTCCAACTCTGTTATTCTATTCTATTCTTTTTTGTTTGCAAGAAAAGCTTTTGAAAAAACTCTTGGTGCTCAAATACTTGGTGGAAGGGAATAATCCTTATTTACTGCTGAATGTCCAAACATCCATACAACTGCTTAGAGAGGGCTGAAAAAGCACTACGTGGATATAAGTCCAAATGCTATTGCAATTGCTATTCACGTTGCTGTTGGTTATTTTCTTCTCTCTCCTTCCATCTTTCCCAGCTTCAAAATCTTCTCCAAAGACCCAAGTCGTCACATAATGTGACCAAAGTAGGATAACTTGAGCCTGGTTATTTGTGTTTTGAGTGACAACTCTGTAAGTGTTGACTTTGTTTCACTTTATTGGGATTTAGTGGGTTGTCCAAACACAGTCTTTTGCTTCTAAAGTATTGTGCAATATCCTCTAATTTGAGGTGGAGGTGGCAGATCCACATTAGGGCTATTAATGAATCCACTTCCATTGCTTCGTATTGAAAATTGGAAATAAAGTCAATTACCAGTTCTGGAGGGTCAGGGGCCACATACCATTTTACAGGGGTGGATTATCCATCATCACAATCCAATAATAACAACAACAATACGGTGGTGAAATAATATTTTGCTTTTCTTACAAAAATAAATCACAGGCAGATGAAACTGAACAAAAGAGATTAATGCTTGAATATATGAATGAGATAGAAAGTGATTTACTGTCTCGGCTTAAATTTACCTGCCTTTGAATGAAACTAAGTAGACAGGTATAAAAGCAACAGTGACCTGTGCAGAGCGAAATGAAATTCTCCATTTAAAGGGGTATTTTGCCAGCATGAAAGAATGGCTTTCTAATGGCAGATAATCAGTCAATCATTGGTTTTTGGGTGCTCCCTTGCCTTCTTCAGGTAAGCATGTCAGGCCGAAGCCATTTTAATTGGGGTCTTTGGCCTGCCACACTTTATGCTATTTTAAAACGTATGCTTAGCTGTGGGAATTTTGGGAGGGGAAGTTGCATGAGGGATGTCTGCATGTAGCCATAACAAATTCCTTCTAGATGGTCAAGGTCATCCTTTGTCTTCGCACCTCTGCACCTGCACAGAAGGAGATGGGAGTTGCTGCCAAGTTGGCAGATGAAGATTGGTCTTGTGGGTGTGGGAACAAGGGCTTGAACTTTCAACTGAGTGGAGAAACCCCTGGGACTTCAGATTCGGGTTTCTCCCAGATGTGCCAACATGGCTCTGCTAATAAATTGGAACTTTGAGGAATACTTTGCCTCGGACTCTGATTTGATTTTCGATGCTATTTGGAACCCTGACAAAGCATCTGTCTGGGCAGTGCCTCCCACAATAGGCCAAAAATGATGCTCTCTTGGTTTGGTTGTTTTCTTGCAGATGTTTCATTACTCATATTAAGTAACATCATCAATGCTAGTCTTACTAGTCTTGAAACGTCTGTAAGAAAAAACCAAGCTCAGAGAGCATCAAGGATCCCTCATTTCAACCCTGAGCTACAAATATTCTCCTTTATGGGTCCCAAAGTCTGTCTTTTCACCGATCATCATCCTAAGCACCATCTCTGTTTCTTCGTTTTCTCTTAAAGGCCTCCTTCCCTAAGTGGATTATCCATCACCATAAAAACTGCTCATTCATTCAGAATCAATTAGTTTTAATTACCTTGGCACATGCACTGAGCAGGGCTCGGTTTTACTTTTACAAAGACGGGAAGGAGCCGAGAACATCTTGGATGCACTAAACAAATTTTAGAATATCAGCCAGTTGATTGCACAGGAGTGACGCGCATCCCATCCTATGTTTTAGGAGCATTTTCTGTCAAGCGATAAGAGATCTAGTTTTAGAAACGAAGAGTCTATGCTTGAGCCAGAAGTCTTCCTTCTCTTCCTTCTTTCTCATTTTCAGTCTCAGGAATTGAAGCTTGGCAAGATGGACAGATTGTTTCTGCTTCCCAAGAAATTTCAAAAGTAACAAAGCTCGGAGGGAGGTGATAACAAGGCACCCACAATTTGGATGGCTGATGGGATGTGTCCTTTTATTTCATGGTTGGTTTCACCAGGAAGGTTCAGCCTGGTCAGGGGTGGGCTCTAACTTACCTCACCGCCGGTTTGCTTCCTCCTGCGTCACGTGGGCACACACGCATTGTGTGCCGCGCCCGCGCGTGCATGCACAGTGCTGAAAACCAAGCTTCTGTGCATGCGCAGAAGCCAAAAACAGCTTCTGCACATGCCCAGAAGCCAAAAACAGCTTCTGCGCATGCCCAGAAGCCAAAAACAAGATGGCGGCACCTACGCTGCCGCCATTAGAGCTGGCTCAGGGTGTGTGGCCAACAGGTGATCACTCCCGGTTCGACGAGCAGGGGGGAATTCCCACTACCAGTTCTATAGAACCGGTCCGAACCGGAAGCAACCCACCTCTGAGCCTGGTGCTCCAGGTGGAATGGGACAACTCGCTGTAACCAACTTGCCACAGTCAACTCATCACAGGCAATTTGCTGTGGCCAATTCACCAGGGCCAGCTCGCCATGAGACATCTCGCTCAGGACAATTCAACAATTCAATTCAATGATTTAAAATAATTTTAAAAATATTTTAATTTTTGTCAGACACATTTCAGTTTGTCCCCCTCATTCGGAATATTTTCTTTAATGATTCTATTCCACTATTTCTTTGATATTAGTGTAATTCTTGTCTTGTGGCTAGTTGGCCATGGCGAGTTAGCAGAAGGCCTGGGTGAGACTTACAAAGCTCCTTTGAAATTTGCTCTCCCAACTGGAAATTGTTCAAGATATGGGTGATCGTCAGATTTACTATATTTAATTATTTTAATTAAACTTTGATTACATTTAAGTTAAATCCAGATGAATTGGTCCCGCTTCCTTCTCTGTGGAATTTGCCCATCTTCTTTCTTACGCGGTGATGCCTTCGATTCAGAAAGTTGTGTAAAGCCATCAAAAAGCAGCAATGTCTTTATTCTCATCATTCTTTTCTAAAAATTTGATTTGTATGCCCTGCTCCCTCCTCCTATTTTTCCCCATAACGAGAGCCTTGTGAGCTATGTTGGGGTGAACAAGAGAGAGAGAATAACCCAAAGTTTGGCAGTGAAAACCCATGGTTTGAGATAACCTAAAGAACCTGGGTCTTGCAACTGTTAGTTCAACATTAGTTAGTTAGTTCTGTTAGTTCAACTTTATTGGCTGTTGGGTCAAGAAAGAGTAAGTTGCCTCAGATCTCCACATCAATTTCTGTGGCTAAGGAGGAAGTAGAACCTAGTCCAGGGGTGTCAAACTTGATTTCATTGCGGGCTGCATCAGCGTTGTGTTTGACCTCGGGGAGGCAGAATGGGCATGGCCAGCTCGACGTCACTCATGTTGGGGGCACCTGTGGTGGCCCAAGTGCTCTGTCAGTGAAAAAGGGGGTTCCCGAACTCTGTTTTCAGCTGCGATGGCCTCCTGCAACCCTCTGCCAGAGAAAACAGCTCGGGAGGGCCACTGGTTTGGTGGCAGCAACGCCTCAGAATGAAAGTCCCTACAGAGAGTGGTAAGGACAGCCGAGAAGATTATAGGAAGCTCGCTTCCTGTCATTCAGGATACTGCTTATAAGCACAATGTGCTTCGAGCTCAAAGCATGGTTAGAGACCCCAAGTACCCACTTTACGATCTGTTTCTGTTGCTCCTCTCTGGGAGGAGGTTTCAAAGTATTTCTAGCAGGACTAACAGATTCTGTAACAGCTTTGTTCTCTATGCCATCCGTCTGGTAAACTCGCAAGATTCATTTTTCTCGCCATGTACTGTACTTGTATGCATCCAAACTAGACTGTGTTGTTTCTCTGTGTCATATAATATATGTGGGTATATGCAAAATAATTATCTTTGAGAGCTGAATGCAATGGAATTTCATTTTAATGTATGCTGATTAGTGTACATTTAAAGTGACAATAAAATTCTATTCTATTCTATTCTATTCTATTCTATTCTATTCTATTCTATTCTATTCTATTCTATTCTATTCTATTCTATTCTATTCTATTCTATTCTATTCTATTCCATTCCATTCAGTTTTGGTATTGAAAACAAACTCTTTAATTCTGAGCAAATGTCTTTCTATGCTCATTGGTGCAACTTGGGCTTCTTAAAACAAGGCAAAATAGACCCTACGATGATGAGGTCTGTTCATCTTTGTCTTACATATGAATTTAGGAACTCCTTGAATAATCACCTTCCTTCCATTCTTCCACCATATTTCCATCATGCTTTGTGATAAAAGTGAAACAATCTTATGAACATCTTTATGCCACCTTAGGAAGGGATGTCTTAAATGAGAGTTCAAGATATTCAAAATGACCCCTCCCTTGAGCTGGTTCTGGCTAGGAATAACTGGTTTCACCCAGGTCCAGCATTATGGAGGGAAAATGCTGAACCTCCATTGGTTGTAAAAATTTGGAATTGGTTACAGGTGTTGCTGACAGCCCTATAAAAAGGCAAGCTGTCAGAGGCTTTTTGCTGCTTGTGCTTCTTATCTCAAATAAAGAGCTGTTGTCAAAGTCGGTCTCCTGTGTTGAATCCACGATCTAACAGTGGCGACGAAGGTGGGATGTTATGTTCTGGCTAGGAATAACTGGTTTCACCCAGGTCCAGCATTATGGAGGGAAAATGCTGAACCTCCATTGGTTGCTACCAATTGCATGTCCTCTCTTCAAACTGCTCACTCCAAAAGACTGCCCTCTTCTAGAATCCAGGAACAGGGATGGAAAAATCCATAAATTGGTATCCATCTAGAAAATGGAATCGCGCTTAGCTGGAAAACTCTTGTATCCTAGATCAAGCCTCCAGAGATATTCTAGGCTGGAACTTGATTATATCCTATCCTACTATAGGTAGTCCTTGACTTACAAAAGTTCATTTAGTGACCATTCAAATTTACAATGGCACTGAAAAAAGTGACGTGGCCATTTTTCACTCTTATGACCATTGTGGCATCCCCATAGTCAGGTGATCAAAATTCAGATCCTTGGCAACTGACTCATATTTATGACGGTTGCGGTGTCCTGGAGTGATGTGATCACTTTTTGTGACCTTCTGATAAGCAAGGTCAGTGGGGAAGCCAGATTCACTTATCAACCCATGATACTCACTTAACTGCAACGATTCACTTAACAACGGTGGCAATTAAGGTCGTAACATGGGGCAAAATTCACTTAGCAAATGTCTCACTTAGCAATTGTGGTCATAAGTCGAGGACTGCCTATATACTGTATCAGTCCCAAAACTAAGCATCATAATCACATCTAGGGGACAGAAACTCTGTAATATATCAACTTATGTTTGTCAAGGAAGACGTGGGGCTAAAAGGTATTCATTCGATATGTTTATTATAATTTGTCAAGAAAGACATGAAGTTACAAAACAGTGACAAACCCAGACTGACATATTATTATATGGTTTTACAGGGATGGAGAATTCAGGGGTGAAATTCAGCAGGTTCTGACAGGTTCTGGAGAACCGGTAGTGGAAATTTTGAGTAGTTCGGAGAACCAGCAAATACCACCTCTGGCTGGCCCCAGAGTGGGGAGGAAATGGAGATTTTGCAGTATCCTTCCCCTGCCACACCCACCAATCCATGCCCACAGAACCGGTAGGGAAAAATTTTGAATTTCACCCCTGATGGAGATACAAAATGCCTTTGTTTTCCTGATTTTATTTTCTTGCATTTCAGCCTTCACAATCAAGAAACCAGAATTCTTAGGGTGACGGCTATGAAAACCCTCCATGTATGGGGTGAAGCTGGAGGTGTGACATATCCTTCTGCCACAGTGGCGCAGTGGTTAGAGTGCAGTACTGCAGGCTACTTCTGCTGACTGCCGGCTGACTGCGATTTGGCAGTTCAACTCTCACCAGGCTCAAGGTTGATTCAGCCTTCCATCCTTCCGAAGTGGGTAAAATGAGGACCCAAATTGTCGGGGGCAATGTGCTGATTCTGTAAACCACTTAGAGAGGGCTGTTAAGCACTGTAAAGTGGTATATAAGTCTAAGTGCTATTGCTATTGCTTATCCCTGGCCAGCTTCTTCAGCTGCATATTCTTTGACCTCTGAACTTTGTCTGGAAACTTTTCTTTTTGGGGGGAAGAAAAAAGGGAAAGCAATTTGCTTTGCATCAAACTCAACAAGAATGGTGAATGTTTTTTTTAAAAGTGCATAAGAGAAGTTCAGCACAGACTCAATCCAGACATTTCCTCATGCTATAAGCCCAATGAAACCTGAACTCCAGACTTGGCTTGAAAGCAGAAATCTGTGAGCTGATTGCTGGATTGGGTGGTTTTGGAAATTTGGAACCTGTGTCACAGCTTTTAATTGTAGGCACCGATTACCAAATAAATCAATTGTCCTGTGTGATTTAATCAGAGTCGGGACTGTTTGGCAGCAGAAGTGGCTATTTTTAATTCTACTGGTTTCCTATAAAAGCTGCCTTTTCCAACAAGTGTAGCACAAAGGTTTGCAAGTGTTCTTTTATTAACTGTTAGACCAGAGCTTACAAGTTCTTTACTATTACTCAGTGCTATATGATTCAATATATATTTGTAAGGGGAATCCTCTTTTTCTAGTTCAACAATTCAACATTACTGCCTTAACTGCCTGTTAAAATTGGAGAGGGTTCTCTCTTATAAAATTAGTGACAGAGGAATTCCATTGAATAAGGCCTGAGCAGGAGATAGGACTAGTCACTAGAAGATCTCCAAGATCCCTTCCAACTCTGTTATTCTGTAGTCTGTGTTTTGCTCCCATCCAAAGGTGCAGTTCAGAACACTTCTTCCTTAAAGTTTTAAAATCTCTAATATCAGGAGTAACTCAATGAACAGATCTAATTCTTGATGAAGCTTAACCAACAGCTAGATAAACCAGAGAAGTTAACATCTCCATCTGGGTTTCTTAGGCATAAGAAAATTGTTTTGCCTTGAGTAAGACTTAAAAACTGTCTATCTGTCTATCCATCCATCCATCCATCCATCCATCCATCCATCCATCCATCCATCCATCCAGCATCTATCTATCTATCTATCTATCTATCTATCTATCTATCTATCTATCTATCTATCTATCTATCTATCTATCTATCTATCTATCTATCTATCTATCTATCTATCTATCTATCTATCTATCTATCTATCTATCTATCTCCTATCACCTATCTACCTAAAAGAGCCGAGGTGGTGCAGCGGTTAGAGGCAGTACTGCAGGTCACTTTAGCTGATAGTGATCCATAGGTCAGCAGTTCAAATCTCACCGGCTCAAGGTTGACTCAGCCTTCCATCCTTCCATGATAGGTAAAATGAGGACCCAGATTGTTGGGGGCAATATAAATATACATTGCTTACTGGTGTAAACCACTTAGAGAGTGCTTGCACTGTGAGGTGGTATATAAATCTCACAAATAAATAAATAAATAAATAAATAAATAAATAAATAAATAAATAAATAAATAAATAAATAAATAAATAAATAAATAAATAAATAAATAAATCTATCTATCTATCTATCTATCTATCTATCTATCTATCTATCTATCTATCTATCTATCTATCTATCTATCTATCTATCTATCTATCTATCATCTCTCTCTCTCTCTCTCTCTCTCTCTCTCTCTCTCTCTCTCTCTCTCTCTCTCTCTCTCTCTCTCTCTCTCTCTCTCTCTCTCTCTCTCCTATCTCTATCTATCTATCTGTATATCATCCGTCTATCTATTATAGCCACCCATCTCACACAAGTGACTCGCACAAGTGACTCGGGCAGCTTACAAGGTTAAAAACAAATGTCCAAGTATAAACACCCCTGGCACCAAGGATAAAAATGTTTGTTTCATTCATTCATTCATTCATTCATTCATTCATTCATTCATTCATTCATTCATCCATTCATCCATCCATCCATCCATCCATCCATCCATCCATCCATCCATCCATCCATCCATCCCATCCATCCATCCATCCATCCATCCATCCATCCATCCATCCAATGTAGCTGACCATCTCAGTGAATAACTCTGGGCAGCTTCAATATTTAATACTTAGTACTGTTAAGTATTACCCACTCATTATAGCAGAGTGTATCTGCCCCCTGGTCCACAGATTTAGGGAAATAGCTGGGTCTTCAATGCCTTGTGAAAGGCTAACAGGTTGGGGCCATCTCACTCTCCAGGAGGGTGCTGTTCCTCAGGGTAGGTGCTGCCACCAAGAAGCCACATCTCTGGAACGGTAGTGGTAGGTGGGATAACCTTGGGAGACATGGGGAAGAGATACTGCCTAGGTTTTCTCTGTCTTTGCTGCTGTCCTCCTTCTGATGGTTAACAGAAGATAAATCTACCAAGGAGAGCATTGCAATATGAATGGAAATGGTCTGAATTTAGGACTCTGGGATTTCCCCCACTTGATCTGGCAGAAAACCAAGCCACCCTGGAATTTATTGTCCCCATTCCCAATTCCTGTCCTACTTCTATTTCTTCTTCTCGTCCTGCAGTTAATTGATCTCCATCCAAGGCGATAGATTTTATATAACCTGAGGCTACCGTTAGGGAGCGTGGTGTGATGGCAAAAGCTCTCTGCTTCCTCCAATGTGTTCCAACAGTTTGAACAATGGGGTTGGGAGTAGTGGAAAATCGCTTTAACTCGGGTTCAGATTAGAATAATTTATAGACAGGCTCACACTTCCGCTTTATAGCAGCCCAAACATGACCCACCTATTCTATCTGGGGTGGGGGGGGCAGGAATACATGATGTCATCATTTACCCGAGTAACAAATAAATCAACCTCTGGCCAGGTTTTCTGGCTGGATGACAAAGGAAATATTTACCATCGTGCACTGGCTCAAGCTATGCTATCTAGTTAGCATATTAATTATCATACAATACAAGGTATTCCTCGACTTACGATCACAATTGAGCCCAACATTTCCATTGCTAAGCGAGACAGTGGTTAAGTGAATTTTGCCCTATATGCACGACCTTTCTTGCCACAGTTGTTAAGTGAATTACTGCAGTTGTTAAATTAGTAACATGATTGCTAAGAGAAGCTGGCTTCCCCATTGACTTTGCTTGTCAGAAGGTCGCAAAAAGGGGAATACATAATCCCAGGACACACAAGAGCTTCATAAATATGAGTCAATTGCAAAGCGTCCAAATTTTGATCACATGAACATTCCCATGGATGGTGCTAAGTGTGGAAAAAAAGTCATAAGTCACATTTTTCAGTGGTGATGGGACTTTGAACGGTCACTAAATGAATTCGGTTACCTGTACTCCCACCAACCCAGTTTGGATACTGTGCCTGTGATGGGAATGTCCTTTGCTCTTCAGTCACTGGTCACCTGTAAAATAGTGAAAAATTATCTCCTCCTTCTCCTTCTCCTTCTCCTTCTCCTTCTCCTTCTCCTTCTCCTTCTCCTTCTCCTTCTCCTTCTCCTTCTCCTTCTCCTTCTCCTGCTCCTGCTCCTGCTCCTGCTCCTCCTCCTCATTGATGGGAGAGTGCAACTATACACCCGTCAGATCACGAGGACCTGGAACTAAAAGAGATATTTCCAGAACGTGAGTCTTGTGCTGTGCTTAATGCATGGGGAACCCAACCATGGTGAGATGTTCAAAGAATAATATATCACTGTTACGTGCTTGCCATGGTAAGAATAACATTCTGGGTGGGAGAAGGCAGTGGGGAAATATTCCAATTTCCCCCAAACAGTACGGTTACACTGTTTGACTTGTGAGAACATTTAATGAGTTCCTGGCAAAGCAATTTTGCATCTCCGGCGTGCGGAATGAATGCAAAAACCCCTGGCACTCTGTAACACCATCAGAAAGAAAGAGGAGGGGACAAGGCCAGATGTTTTGCGAATCTTGTTGCTAATGAGCTGCAAATGCTCTAGTGTTTTTTTAAAAAACCATCCCTCTCTCTTTCCATTGCATGGACGGGGTGAGAAAATTATGACTTTTTTTAAAAACGCCCCCTCCCCAAACAAATTGTTTCTAATTGCATTTAGTCCTTCAAAAAAGAAGACGACATAAATTTGGGAGATTAATGGCATCATTTTGGAGTTTTCCTGGCTGCTAAAACTCCAGGAACTAAGCTCAAGACATTCCCCCAGTGGAAAGCATCTGTACTGACAAGAGGAGTGGGGAAGAGGCGCAGGAGGGATGCGGGACGAATTCAAAAGCAGAGGGGGCCGTTTTCAGCAACAGTGAACAAGACAAAAATTACAAGGTAATGGAAAACACAGCAGGAAGCTCTCCAGCTCTGTGATTAGCTAACTCCTGCCCATGATTGCCAAAGAAATTGCTTAGCTTTGTGTAATCAACAGATGCTGTTTCTCCACAATACCTTTTCATCCAGCAAAGCACAAAGACAATTTAATTAGATCGCAAGAGCTACCCGGCGTGGCCACCACATCTAGAGAGGGATGTGGGAGGGAAGAGGGTTGCGATGGGCCCAGAAACCCACCCCAAAGCAGAAGCCGATCCCTCCCCTTGTGGCCATGGCAACCAGATCAAGGTCCTGACAGGGTTCTTAGTCCTGGAACCAGACTTCGGAGGAAAACTTCACGTAATGCTTGCTTATCCATCTGAATTGAAGATGATGGTCTGATTTAAGCTAGAGAGGAAGTCTTCACCATGGTTCTTCTGCACTGCATACGATGTTGGTTAGGGAAGTCTTAGATGAGTTTTGAAAATCAAGAATAGCTGTGTTGAGCACCGAACATTGTGAGACTAAGAAAAACTCTGACTTCTGTATTATGTTACGTTAGAAATCTGACTTGCCGTTCCAGCAAAGTTTTATTCCCCTGTGAAAGATTCTCTGGATGCTTGAGGATTTAATTTTCTCTTGAAGGTCTTTTTGACCTTACTTGGTTATTCAAGGAAGCAGAGGGATCTTCTGCTGATGTTATTGTTTTTGGTGATGCAGCTTTCCATCATTCTGAAATCTCTTTGGCTGCTCACAATTCTCAGTCTGCAAAAGGCCCAGGGGGAAGGTGGTTTCTCCTGATGTCTTCCCTTGAGGTTTAATGGAAGCAAGGGAAGCAGCTCACTAGAGAAATGATTGTACGGGGAAAAAAACAGGACACTCGTGCAAATCCCTTGTTACGTTTGTAAGCGCAAAAACACCATTTGCATGCTAGGAGAGTATCTCTGAAATTCTCAGCTTCCTTGAAGGGGTCATTGAAAGCAAATTCAAAATTCCAATAAGAATCCTTCTATGCATGGAGGATCTCAAGATGCATGCATCCGCAAGGCTGTTTTTTATATATACATTACACTTAATCTGGTTAATGAATTAAGCCATGTTTTGGGCTATCATGATACAGGTAGTCCTCCAATTTACCATCACAACTGAGTCCAAAATTTCTATTGCTCTTAGTAGCCCCCACCGTTGTCAATGTGCCAGCTCACTCATTCCCCCCACTTTTGTCAATGGGCAATCTATTCTACATAACAAGCATTCTACATAACAAGCATCTACAGCCAATGGGATACATTTCTGTACAGGAACAGGAAACTCTTAGGGTAAAGTGACCAGATATTTTTTTTTAAGCGGGACATTGACGGGGGGCGGGGCCGCCTGGACGCCGTCATTTGAGGTTTGCCCTCTGCGCATGCGCAGAACGCTGCGCATCCGCAGAGGGCAAAAGGATGCAAATGTCGGCATCCAGGTGGGTGGGGGGGGGACGCGGGAGGCCACTGTACGTCCTACCTACCTGGGACTTTTCCCGGTAGCTTCAGTCGCGTTCCTTGCTAATAGCGCCCAGAGCAGAGCAGCCCCTCCCAGAAGATCGCGAGACATTATCTTTTGGAAGAGGCTGCTCTGCTCTGGGCGCCAATTAGCAAGGAACGCGACTGAAGCTACCGGGAAAAGTCCCAGGTAGGACGTGCCTCTCGTGCTGGGGGTTGGGCAGGCGTGCGTCCTACCTGGGACTTTTCCCGATAGCTTCAGTCGCGTTCCTTGCTAATAGCGCGCAGAGCAGAGCAGCCTCTTCCAAAAGATAACGTCTCGCGATCTTCTGGGAGGGGCTGCTCTGCTCTGGACGCTATTAGCAAGGAACGCGACTGGAGCTGCTACCGGGAAAAGTCCCAGCCAGGTAGGACGCGCGCCCCGTCCCATCCGCCAGTCCTGCCCCGCCCCCCCAACCCCCAGCGCGAGACGCGCGTCCTACCTGGGACTTTTCCCGGTAGCTCCAGTCGCGTTCCTTGCTAATAGCGTCCAGAGCAGAGCAGCCCCTCCCAGAAGATAACGTCTCGCGATCTTCTGGGAGGGGCTGCTCTGCTCTGGACGCTATTAGCAAGGAACACGACTGGAGCTGCTACCGGGAAAAGTCTCAGGTAGGACACGCGCCCCGCCCTGCCCCGCCCCTTTTGCCGCGGCACACTTAGCATGGCCTCATGGGACAAGTGCAAAGTGGCGCTCCCCCCCCAGGGTTCGCTCTGCCCCGCCCCGCGCCACCCTGTGAATAGAGGGGACTGAATATGAAGCCTGTCGCTCGGGCGCGCGTCTGGCTGGAGGAAGAAGCGGGGGCTCAAAAATCGGGACTTTTTAAGAGGGCGGGCGGGACGCGGGACAAAGCATTAAAAAGCGGGTCTGTCCTGCCAAAATCGGGACGTCTGGTCACCTTATCTTAGGGCGGGGCCCAAGAGAGTGCATAAAAAACAAGGAAATTTCAGCATCTCAACCCTTCTTTCTCTGGACTCAACATCTGGAAGCATGTGATCCACCTTTTCTGTTCAGGAGCTCATGCCATGTGCTCTCTGTTCTCCATTAAACCTTCTTTCCAAGCAACTTCCATGAACCCAGTGTCTTTTTCCCCACTTGGAACTGAACCCAGAAGAATATTACTTCCAATACTACCAAATCTACCCCTCTATCATCCTTTCTCGAGGTCCTCATCTTGCTCTCTCTCTCTCTCTCTTTGAACTTTCACTTCCGTGCTCCCTCTGCCTTGAGCTCCCACCATTTTTGCCATCAACCAATGTCCTCTGATCTCCAGCTTTGCGTCGACTGAACTCCTGTTGGGTCTTTGAATGCAACGGGAGAGCCAGATAGAATCCCTGTTCGCTGTATTTCTTCAACCTCTGTATTTATAAGGCTAAAGGAGAGACTACATATGTGGGAGGTTAATCGTTTTCAGTTAAAGCTTCTACCTTTCCCCCCTCCATAATTCAAAAACAGCGTAACTTCCATAAATATTAGATCCCACTTTTGTTTTAATTTTTAATTTATGTGCTGTTCTGCCACCGTTGGCTTGTAATTATAAGTATAATGAGCAGTTTGAGACATAATTACTGATTTCTGAACTGGTATATATTTAAGCTGTGAAGGAATTTTGTATTTATGAAGTACCACTTTTCCATAAATTTTGAACTTTGTTAATGAGCGTTGGAAAGGACTCATTAACATTCAGAGGGAGATAAATAATGAATGAAAGAGTCACTGTTTATTCATTAAAAACAATCACAAAAAAGGGGAGGAGAGAGGGGAAAAACCCCTGCCATTTTTATTACTGACTCACTATGTTTAATTTTTTTAATGAGCTTCATATTAATTACTGTCATTTAGTATGATTAGTGAGAAGATAAGATACAGACATATTTTACCAGGGAGCTGGATTTCAACAGTAGAAACGGATGCAAGCCTGAAGCTAAAAGATGCCTTGATTATAAGATCTCAAATATTAGATACAGGTGGCATTTTCTTCCTTTGTCTTTTTGAATTAAAGTTGGAAAGTAAGAATAGATGGAATAATCTCTTTTTCCAGCCAGTTGCACTTGTATTCACTCACAAGGCCTTGTTATTTCTTTCTGCATTGATCTAGAATTTAACCCTCCAATATAAATTGCGTTTATTTGTTTTTCCACCAAAGATGCCTTTCTTTATACATTTTAATCCTAAAAAGCACCCTTTTGTACAGATAGTCCTCAAATTACAACTGTTCATTTACCGACTCTTTGAAGTTACAATGACATTGAGAAAAGTAATTTGCAACCAGTCCTTGCATTTGCAACTTGCAATTGACACAGTCACGAGATTAAAATTCTGGTGCTTGACAACCAGTATATATTTACGACACTTGTAGTGTCTTGGGGGTCATGTGATCATTATTTTTGACCTTCTCAGCTGGCTGCTAACAAGCAGAGTCAAGGGGGGAAGCCAGATTTATTTCATGACTGCATGATTCACATACCAACTGCCATGATTCGCTTAACAACCATGGCAAAAAAAAGAAGTTGTAAAATCGGGCATGACTCCCTTAATACGTACCTTGCTTAGCAACAGAAATTCTGATCCCAGATGTGGTTGTAAGTCAACTATGGGTCAGGAACTGAATAACAGCATTCAAAAAAGTGTGCTTCTCCAAAGGATAGATAATACTGTTTCCCAAAATATATTGATATCACAGGAAATTGTCTAGTATCCCAAGAAGTGGATCAAAGATAGAAAGACGAGAGGGGAGACATATCTCCAGGGCTGGGAAGATGATACATGATTATGAGGGATGGTGGCGCAGTGGTTAGAATGCAGTATTTCAGGCTAACTCTGCTCACTGCTATGAGTTCGATCCTGACTCACTCAAGATTGACTCAGCCTTTGACGGTGAGAGCGATCAACCAGTGGAACAGCTTGCCACCAGAGGTCGTGAGAGCCCCAACACTTGCGACTTTCAAGGAGAGACTGGACTGTCATCTGTCTCAAATGGTGTAGGCACTCCTGCTTGAGCTAGATGACCTACAAGGTCCCTTCCAACTCTAATAATAAATCTAAAAATCCTTCCGAGGTTGGTAAAATGAGGAGCCAGGTTGTTGGGGGCAATATGCTGACTCTGTAAACCGCTTAGAGAGGGCTGCAAAGCACATAAAGCAATATATAAGTCTAAGTGCAATTGCCATTTCCTCAGTGCTGTTGTAACTTTGAACAGTCACTAAATGAACTGTTGTTAAGTCGAAGACTAACTGTATTACCCATGTGATGCCACAGCAGAAGGGTGTGCAGGGTTAACTGCTCCACTCTAAGCGGTCCTGAGGGAAAAATCCTGGAAACACAGCGAAACCTTAACAGAAAAATCGGTATTTCAGTCACTCTGATGCTTAGGGAGCTTAATTTTTTTTTTTGAGAATCTTGCGTGCATGTATTTCAATCGAGCGGAAGTTGAAGGACAAGTTTTATTCATGTCTACCTCAGGGTTACAAATGAAAGGTGTGTGTGTGAATGGAGGGGAGGAATAGCGGGATGGGAAAGCGAGGGGAAAAACTCTATCTGAAGCTGCAGCTGTTGCTTTCCTTGTAATGGGGCTTGAGATGTATAATTTCACACAGGCCCAAGTGAGCTAATCCAACCTGTCATGTTACTGCTATGTGTGTAGATCAAATGGGATTAAAAGATTTAGGCAGAGCCTTCTGAATCCATTTTAAATAACACGGTGGAGCATCTAGTGTGCAGGGTATGTACATTATGAATTTTGGGAAAAAAATGACGTTCAGAAGCAAGAATGGTAAGCTCCAGAAGCAGAGGATAATAATGTGCAGGTAGTCCTCAACTTACGACCGTAATTGACTAAATAGGACTGGTCATTAAATGGGTCACCACATGATCATGCCCAATTTTGCATCCTTTTTCGTGGCTGTCTTTAAATGAATCACTGTGCTCAATAAGTAAAGTAAAACCTGGATTTTGGCAGAGAATGTTGTAAATTTCGATCATGTGACTGCAGAACGCAACAAATGGCCACAAATGGTTGCCAAGCGTCAATCACGTGACTGGGAAGGGGAAGGCAGCCATTGTTTTCACTGTCAGGAAATTTCTCCTTAGTTCTAGATTGGATTTCTCTTTAACGATCTTCCTTCCACCAGGTACTTCTTGTCCTGCCCTCAAGTGCTTTGGAGGATAAGTTGACTTCCTCTTCTCATTCTCTTGGTGAGGAGAACACTTGAAGTTGTGAATGCTCCAATGCTGGAAGTTTTTAAGAAGAGATTGGCTAACCATTTGTCTGAATGGTGAGGGTGTAGGGTTTCCTGCCTAAGCAGGGGGTTGGACTAGAAGACCTCCAAGGTCCCTTCCAACTCTGTTATTCTATTCTATTCTATTCTATTCTATTCTATTCTATTCTATTCTATTCTATTCTATTCTATTCTATTCTATTCTATTCTATTCTATTCTATTCTGCTTGGAATACCACACCCAGTTTTGGTCACCATGATGTAAAAAAGATGTTGAGACTTTAGAAAGAATGCAACAAAGAGCAACAAAGATGATTATATCTAATCATCTTTGTTGCTCTTTGTTGCATTCTTTCTAAAGGCTAAAGACTAAAACATATAAAGAACGATTGCTAGAATTGGGTATGTCTAGTTTAATGAAAAGAAGGACTGGGGTGACATGATGGCAGTGTTCCAATATCTCAGGGCTTGCCACAAAGAAGAGGGAGTCAAACTATTCTCCAAAGCACCTGAGGGTAGAACAAGAAGCAATGGGTGGCAACTAATCAAGGAGAGAAGCAACTTAGAACTAAGCAGACAGTTAGAACAATTAATCAGTTGAACGGCTTTCCTCCAGAAGTGAATGCTCCAACATGGAAGTTTTTAAGAAGATATTGGACAACCATTTGTCTGAAATGGTATAGGGCAGTGGTGGCGAACCTTTTTCGGCTCGCGTGCCAAAAAGGGGGGGGGGGCGCGCTTGCGCGCGCTCGCATGCCCACACCCATTCCCTCCCCCCACGCATGCGCACAACACCCCCCATGCTGCCCCCTGCGCATGCGCACACCCCCCCACCCCCGCACAAAGGCTTACCGGAGCCTGGAACGATGAAACCGGCAAACCGGAAGTGTGAAAAAACGCACTTCCGGTTTGCCGGTATGCTGTTTTTTGCACTCCGGAGGGTTCAGGGAAGCTCCCTGAAGCTCCGGAATGCAAAAAACTACAAAACGGACAAACCGGAAGTGTGGAAAAGTGCACTTCCGGTTTGTCCGTTTTGTAGTTTTTTGCATTCCGGAGCTTCAGGGAGCTTCCCTGAACCCTCTGGAGTGCAAAAAACAGCACACCAGCAACCCGGAAGTGCGTTTTTTTCGCACTTCCAGTTTGCCGGTGGGAACCCTCGCGTGCCGGCTTCTATGGCTCCGCGTGCTACCTCTGGCACGCGTGCCATAGGTTCGCCACCACGGGTATAGGGTTTCCTGCCTGAGCCAGGGGTTGGACTAAAAGATCTCCAACTCTGTTTATTCTGTTCTGTTCTGTTCTGTTTTGTTCTGTTCTGTTCTAGCTCATTCTGACTTAATCAAGAATAATCTTCCCATAGATTGTTCACCTTCAATGCTGACTTTTAGTTTTATCCAACATCTTGGTTTTGGCATTCTATTTAGCCTTCAGTCAAATTATTCTACAGAACTTGCTCGTTAAGGGAAGGAGAGCAAAATGAGGTTTTCAACGTTTTAGGATGAATAAAAATTTTGAAGGTATTGAATTCCATCTGTTTTGGGTGAGGGAAAAAGTCACCTTACCTTATAAGTTGATGGATTTCTTAAATACTAAAATGGACCTCTGAGTGCCACTGTGAGGTGCAATGTTTCCCTTTCTTTTTCAGTATTAGAAGCCAACGTCTAACAAATCAACAATGAGCTGATTCTCACTTGCAAGGACCTCTAAGCCTTTTCTCCATAAAGAAAAAGTAAGAAGATCTTACGAGAGGCTGCATTGTTGGTGGGATCAGTTTAAAGTTTAAAAAGAAAAGGAGCACTGGACATTCAGCAGTAAATAAGGACTATTCCCTTCCACCAAGTGTTTGGGCACCAAGAGTTTTTTCAAAAGCTTTTCTTGCAAACAAAAAAGAATAGAATAGAATAACAGAGTTGGAAGGGACCTTGGAGGTCTTCTAGTCCAACCCCCTGCTTAGGCAGGAAACCCTATACCATTTCAAACAAATGGTTATCCAATCTCTTCTTTAAAACTTCCAGTGTTGGAGCATTTACAACTTCTGGAGGCAAGCTGTTCCACTGGTTAATTGTTCTAACTGTTTCTTCTTAGTTCTAAGCTGCTTCTCTTTTTGATTAGTTGCCACCCATTGCTTCTTGTCCTGCCATCAGGTGCTTTGGAGAATAGCATGACTCCCTCTTCTTTGTGGCAGCCCCTGAGATGTTGGAACACTGCTATCATATCACCCCTAGTCCTTCTTTTCATTAAACTAGACATACACAATTCCAGCAACCATTCTTTATATGTTTTAGCCTCCAGTCCCCTAATTATCTTTGTTGCTCTTCTCTGCACTCTTTCTAGAGTCTCAACATCTTTTTTACATTGCGGCGACCAAAACTAGATGCAGTATTCCAAGTGTGGCCTTACCAAGGCATTATTAGGAGCTGAGATAGCGCAGTGGTTAAAAGCAGCATTGCGACCTTCAGCTGATTGCTAGTTCAGCAGTCTAGCTGTTCGAATCTCACTAGGCTCAAGGTTGACTCAGCCTTCCATCCTTCCGAGGTGGGTAAAATGAGGACCCAGATTGTTGGGGGCAATATGCTGACTCTGTAAACCGCTTAGAGAGGGCTGTAAAGCACTATGAAGTGATATATAAGTCTAAGTGCTATTGCTATTGCTATTATAAAGTGGTATTAACTTTTCATGTGATCTAAAAATAATGTAAATATGTATAAATACGTTTTAGATTAGTTTGAACTAAATAGTAAAAGGGATAAAGGTTAAAAGCAACCAATGTAGTAAGATTGCAAAACTGGATTTAGTTACACAAAGGTATAGCTGTTAAAATGAAATGCCGTTTTTTGTGTATCAGTGTTTGTATTTTTTTTTCTTCTTTTTTCCTTTTCCCCCCTTTTCTTAATGTTTTCTTTTTTCTTTTTTCTCTTTGATGTTGTGTGTTATTATGTATGTTTTTTTTAAAGTTTAAAAACCGAATAAAGATTATTTTAACAACTTTTCATGTGATCTTGATTCTGTCTCTCTGTTAATGCAGATTAGAACTGTGTTGGCTTTTTTGGCAGCTGCAGCACACTGCTGGCTCCAATAGTGGGCTCTAAAACCCTCTACTACCGGTTCATGTGCGTGCTTACGCGCACACGTGATGCTTCTGTGCATGCGCAGAAGCATCCTGGGCGGGTGGGCGGAGCCTCCAGCCGCTGGCGCTACCGGTTCTTAGAACCGGGCTGAACCGGGAGCAACCCACCGCTGGCTGGCTCATATTTAAATGATTGTCCACTAGGACTCCAAGATTCCTCTCACAGAAAATAGCTTATTCTTATTTACATAGAATAAGCATTTCCAGTCCTGCAGAGTTGGGGGTGGTGGTGGCGGCAACATTTAATTTGGTCTTGATTTCAGCTCCTTCTTTCTGTTGCTTATAGAACAAACCTGATGGAGATGGAAGCTAATAAATATTGGCAGGCACTGCTCCATTTAATTCAGCAGAGGAAGCAGAACTTCTCGGAAAACAGGAAACCATGAATTTCTCCTCGTATAAAATTATCACTCTTACAAACGGTGTTACATGCCCAGAATATCTTGTGCATTTTTTAAAAAAGTTTTACTTAACATTTGGGGCTATGCAGGATTTAAGTGAGTCTTCTGTCTCTTTCTCTTTCACGCACACACCAATTTAATTTAGGAGTATATATTCTGTCAGTTTTATCAGCTAAGAAATGAATTCTTCGGGCATAACTTAATTAGATGAAAATTGATTTATCGTGTTTGGGGAAATGTGTTAAGAAAACATGTGGCTTTGGTGAAGTCATGTTTTCGCAGGAGATATCCCATAGGACAAAAAAAAATCTTATTTTGTCTTTCCTTTTATTGATCTATTTTTGTAGCGGATCTTCCCCTTGTATCTGATCTTTTTTGTAAACCCCAAACCCCAAGTGGGGCACAGCTCAAATACATGGAGGGAGAGGAAAAGGGAGAGCGGGAGAGAAAGAGATTCATTACATTAAACCAAAGTAAGGTAAAATGGACTCCAATGAAGCAGCAGTTTCCTAGGAAGGAAGGAACACGTTTCAAGGAGGGGGTCATGACAAGAGACAACATATCTCGGAGCTGAATCGGAGAAGGAAGAAAAGATTTAGGACAGCCACTGTCTAGAACAGTGATGGCGAACCTATGGCACGGGTGCCACAGGTGGCACGCGGAGCCATATCTGCCGGCACGCGAGCCGTTGCCCTAGCTCAGCTCCAGTGCGCATGTACGTGCCCGCCAGCTGATTTTTGGCTCACGTGGGAGGGCAATTTCAGCCTCTGGAGGGCCTCCAGGGTGGCGGGGGGAGTGTTTTTGCCCTCCCCAAGCTCCAAGAAAGCCTCTAGAGCCTGGGGAGGGCGAAAAATGGGCCCACCGGGCCCACTGGAAGTCGGGAAATGGGGGAGTGGGGGGGGTCACACATGCATGTGCAGGGGGTGGGGCAAGTATGGGGCTTTGAATTATGGGTGTGGGCACGCATGTGCGTGCAATAGTGGGCACACGCACTATTTCGGCACCCGAGGAAAAAAAGGTTCGCCATCACTAGTCTAGAATCTCCCTGGGAATATCCATCCATTAGAGTAGTATAGCTTTAGTCTGGCAAGATTCTGTCTATATGATGTAAGCAAATGAAGAACTGAACTTTGGCTAGATTGTTCTAAGTCGTTCTTGAACCTATAGCAGCATTTCAATGAAAAGTTCCTACTGAACAGTTTCCTTTAAAACAGAAGAGTTGGACAAAGTGTTTAGACTGCAAAATTCCATCCCACAAAATGAAATCAATCCATATAAGTCAGCATTGTCTAATTTGGTCCAGTATGCTATGCAATCCACTCCTGTTACCATTCCAGATCATTGCTCAATAGACACATCTAGTCCCACCCCCCATCCAAGCAGGAGACCCTATACCCGTGATGGCGAACCTATGGCACGCGTGCCCAAAGTGGCATGTGGAGCCATGTCGCCTGGCATGCGCGGCGTTGCGTCGTTGCCCGTTCCTCTTCCGGGTTTCTGGTGTGCATGTGCATGCAAAGATCAGCTGGCCTTTGTGCATGGGGCAGTGCTAGAAAGCGGAAGAGCTGATCTTCTATTTTATGGAGATGAGTGCAAATCTAAACTGCATCGTTTGCCATTGGTCAATTTCTTCTATATCCCTAGTTTTGTGTGTATGCCCTAACAGAGACTCTTAAATTTTCTTAAATTTTCTTTTTAAAGTTCCACTTTAAATGTACCTATTGATGTATCTGCTTTCTTGTACATCAATGTTCAAAATATGCTTTGCTTTTTAGATTGATCTTTCTCAAATAGGGACTTATGTGTAGGATGTTTTAAGCAGAGAGTGATGGGCCCTTCCACTGTCATTATGGGGTGTTCTTTGAGGGATAGTACAATTTTGTTCCTTTTGATGACTACAAAGACTTACTTTAAATGACCAATCTAAGACTCCACAGAGATCTGTTATTCAAATGGGGTTAGTGTTGTTTGATGAACAGATATCTACGATTTTTAAAATAAGAACATAAGCAGTGCCCTGATAGATTGGACTCCTAAACGGTCCCATCCAGCAGTCTCCTCTCACAGTGGCCAACAACTGCACAAAGAAGCCCACTACTCTCCCAGCAGATGGCCTCCAGAGGCAGTTTCTCTGTCACCAAGGCTAATCCACAATCCACATTTCAAACTGATTGCAGGGTGTTTTCATTTTTTTTAAATACGTTTTATTTGTACATTTTTTATCACACATAGCAATAGCACTTAGACGTATATACCGCTTCATAGTGCTTTACAGCCCTCTCTAAGCAGTTTACAGAGTTCAGCATATTGCCCCCAACAATCTGGGTCCTCATTTTACCGACCTCGGAAGGATGGAAGGCTGAGTCAACCTTGAGCCTGGTGAGATTTGAACAGCTGAACTGCTGAACTAGCAGTCAATTGAAGTAGGTTGCAGTGCTGCTTTTAACCACTGTGCCATCTCGGCAAGTCGGAACACTGATTCATTGTTCTAACTCTCAGGTCTTTCATCCAAGCCCTAGTTGCATTAAACCCTGTTCAGCTTTTTTGAGAAACTATGGACAGTAGATGTTGCCTTCTGTTGGATATTTTCAAATGGATCTTCTATCAGAAACATTCATACTGCACCATATTTGCCAGAGAGCTTTAAAACAATATTTGTTGCAGTTTGGAAGTTGAGAATCACCGCTGCTATTGGGATGCGGGGGGAGGGGGGAGGGACGAGAAGCCGGCGGCGCAAACAGCCCTTCCTCGTCCCCCTCCCCTTCCTTCCCCCCGTCGCCTTGCTGCCGCCGTTGCCCTGGGGCCGGGCGGGCGACCGGGAGACCGCGGCGCTTGGATGCCTGGAGCTCGCGACAGGTAAGCTGCTGGCTGCCTCCCGTTCGTTGCTTGCCAGCCCGGCTGAAGGGGGAGGCGGGAGGCGAGGAAAGGCCTCCCGAAGGGGAGGCGAGCTCCCGAAGGGCTGCCGGCTCCCGAAGGGGAGGCAGGAGGCCTTTCCTCGCCTCCCGCCTCCCCTTCGGGAGCCGGCAGCCCTTCGGGAGCCTGCCTCCCCTTCGGGAGGCCTTTCCTCGCCTCCCCTTCGGCCGGGCTGGCAAGCAACGAACGGGAGGCGGAGACGGGGAAAGGAGGCAGCCGGCAGCTTACCTGTCGCGAGCTCCAGGCATCCAAGCGCCCTCCCCCCCACCTGGACGCCGACATTTGCTGTTTTGCCCTCTGTGCATGCGCAGAGGGCAAAACAAATGGCGCCCAGGCGGGCCCGCCCCCCCGTCCCGCTTAAAAAAAAATCTGGTCACTTTACATTATAAACATTTTTAGTATTGTTGCCCAAACCTCTATATGGATTTTCCCAATTACTAGGAGTTGAACTTGACTCAAAGGAAACTTGACCTTATAGGTTTGTCTCTCCTGGCTCAAGATTGCTTGTCTCTAGTATAACTGTGAGATTGGGTGGAGGAAATGTCAATCAAAGAATGTTGTAAGGCACCTAAGGCACTTTCTTCCAGGTTATATTGTAAGAGTCAAATTGATTGTAGTGAAATATGATATGTGGTCAATCAATCAATCAATCAATCAATCAGTATTCCAGCATGAGGAAGGAACTGCTGGAGATGGATTTAGTATCAGCTCCAGTGGGTAGACCAGAACAAGAAATCAACTCCACAGGAAGTATAGAATGACTTTTATGGAGATTGGTTAGACCAGGGCTAGGCAAAGTTGGCTCTTCTATGACTCGTGGACTTCAACTCCCAGAATTCCTAAGCTAGCATGATTGGCTCAGAAATTCTGGGAGTTGAAGTCCATGAATCATAGAAGAGCCAACTTTGCCCACCCCTGGGTTAGATTGATAGTTCTGAGGATAGGACCTTACTTCTCTCATCTTCCAAAATCACATAACCAGGTCTTCTCAGGGATGAAAGCAATGAGTCTTTCTCTCTCCTTTTCTGAGATAGAGTGGAGCATGTGCTCAGCGTCTCACATGGGGTGTTTAATTTTCCTTCTGTGTAATTAAAAACATACTTGCATTTCAGGTTAAGCACAACGGGCCAGACTGCCACTGCTCATTAAATCAAAAATGACTTCCTGCCCATTGTCCTTTTCACACCTCACCAATGCACACGCAAAGACAAAGGTACAGTAACTGGCCTGCATGAACATACCATAATTAAAAGGTTGAGCTACCCCTGTAAACAAATTACCATGAACAAAGGGGTTTACAAATGCTGGCTAATTAGTTTGAGTTCCCTGAAGCTTTTAGCTGTGTGTGTGTTTAATTCAATAATGCAGTGTAAATTCTCCAGCCTGAGAAGTCTAATAGGAATTGGCAGAAAACTGAATAATTGATATTGTCAACAAGTTCAACAGCCTGGCCCTTGAATGTGATTGTCTGGCAGGAAGTGTGAGTGCCATGATTTCCTGAGAGGATAAAGAACTGGTTTTAATAAATTAACAAGCATAATGGTTGACAGCTGGCTCTTGATGCTACCTTGCGAAGCAGTGCTTTTAACTGGCTCAGAAAATGAGGGGGGAAAAGTGTTTTCTTAGATTCTTGCTTGAAGCGCAGCTCAATTTTGTAGAGGCTGTAAGCATGTTGAAATTTCAAAAATTTAATATTTTGAATGACAAGGTGGCAGTTCCTCTGGAATTATCATGCAAGCATCAAGTTGGAAGGAAGCTAAGAGGTCATCAAGTCCAACCTCCTGCACACTGCAGGATTCATTACACCATCTTTGATAGCACTTAGCAATACACTTATATACTGCTTTACAGTGCTTTACAGCCCTCTCTAAGCGGTTTACAGAGACAGCATATTGCCCCCAACAATTTGGGTCCTCATTTTGCCCACCTAGGAAGGCTGGAAGGCTGAGTCAACCTTGAGCCTGGTGAGATTTGAAGTGCCAAATTGCAGTCAGCCAGCAGTCAGCAGAAGTAGCCTGCAGTACTGCATTCTAACCACTGCGCCACCATAGATAGATGACTATCCAGCTTCTGTTTGAAAATTTGTATTTGTATTTGTTTATTTGTCAAGCATATATGATTATAAGCAAAGTATAAACAGTAAAACATGATTGAATATATATGTAATAGTACAAGCATGAATAAGAGTGAAAGAGGTATTTCCAATTTCCAGTGAAGGGGAAGAAACCATTCCATGCAGTAACCTATTCCACTCATTGATAGCTGTTACTGTTAAGAAATCCCTCTTAAACTATATGTACTTCAAATTTCATCCCATTAGTTCTTGTTTTATCCTCTACAGCAAGTTAGTTTGAACCCTTAACAATAGTATTTCTCAGCCTTAGCAACTTTAAGATGTGTTGACTTCAACTCCTAGAATTTCCCAGCCAGCATGGTTCAGGTAATGTGATGTTATCCATTCAGTCATATCCAACTCTTGGCGATTCTATGGGCCAAGTTTCTCCACATCTTCTGATCTTGCACAGCTTATGGTTCAGGACTCAGGAGTGGTATTAACTTACTTTCCCTACTGGTTCACAAATGTGTGTGTGCACATGTGCACGCTTAGCTCGCACACGCCCCTTCTGTGCATGCACACAGCCTTCCGCACCTCATGAACGCATGCGTGCAGCTTGAAAATGTGCCTAAATAGGACAGCATAACACCAGGATGGGTGGGCAGCCCTCAGGTCGCTACTACCGGTTCGCTCGAACCTGTCCGAACCGGCTGAACACCACCTCTGGTTCAGGTACTTCAATAATATTCTGAATTATTGGTGTTCATTATTTTATTTATTTATTTTATTTATTAGTGAGACTTATATACCACCTCATAGTGCAAGCACTCTCTAAGTGGTCTACACCATTAAGCAATGTATATTTACATTGCCCCCAACAATCTGGGTCCTCATTTTACCTACCTCGGAAGGATGGAAGGCTGAGTCAACCCTGAGCCGGTGAGATTTGAACAGCTGAACTGCAGATCACAGTCAGGTAAAGTAGCCTGCAATACTGCACTCTAACTGCTGCGCCACCTTGGCTCTTATTCCTAATGCTACTGGGACCACTGGTGATGGTGGTAGTGGTGTTGCATTTTACTTGATTAGTTTTGCAACATTACTACAACTTTCCTCCCAGGGATGAACTCTGGATGGATCACAACAATTTCAGTGCAAAACAAAAGGGATTGGTTTGACTGATTTTTTCATGACAACACCAGTTTTCAAAAGATACTCTGTGCCTGGGTTCACACAATGTGTTAAGGCCTCAATGGAGAGTAATATAATTGTTCTATTCATATACACATTTTCTCCCAATAAACTAATGACATTATAGCTTAACAGGAAGGATTGGTCAACTTAGCTGGCTAAAATAATGGCTGAGTTCCTATACTACTATCTGCAAACTACCAAACCTCATTTTAGTTAATCTAACATGTCATGCAAACTCAGTTAGTGTAGGGAATACTAGACGGCACTGCCAGACTGGAGCAGTAGTATTTCCCTCATGAGCAATTTTATGGCAGGAAGATTTAAGGGAGGCAAAATAATCTATTCCATATGGCTGATGCTTGCTCCATTTACAGTAAATGTTCAGAATTTAGTAATTTTAAACCAGCCATGACCAGCTATAATCAATTGATGAAAGGTTTAACTTGACTTTTAGTTTTACTTTAGTTTTACTAAAAGGAGTGAAAGGGAAGAAAGCATGGAATGAGACAACTTGCTGCGGCCGTCTCTCCACAGCCATCTTGCTGCGGCCCTCTTGCCACAACCCACTCGCCATGGCCGTCTTGCCATGGCCATTATTGACAAAAATGGAAATAATGAAGAAGAAACAGTGGCAGATAATATTTGTTGTGTTGAGTTATTCCGCCAGAATAGTTTGATAGTGAATTGTCCATGGAGAGTTGGCTGAGGCAAGATGGCCGCAGCTTGGTTAGCCGGGGTGAGTTGTCCTAGACCCAGAAAGCAGCATAACAATTTTTTTTCATGGCGTGTAGAAATTGATCACACTATTTGTTGGTGACAAAGGTTAGATTAGGGCAATAGCAATAGCAATAGCACTTAGATTTATATACCGCTTCATAGTGCTTTACAGCCCTCTCTAAGCGGTTTACAGAGTCAGCATATTGCCCCCAACAATCTGGGTCCTCATTTTACCCACCTCAGAAGGATGGAAGGCTGAGTCAACCTTGAGCCGGTGAGATTTGAACAGCTGAACTGCAGCTAGCCGTCAGCTGAAGTAGCCTGAAGTGCTGCACTCTAACCACTGCGCCACCTCGGCAAGATGGGAGGAGAGAGAAAACCTGTAAAATCTTGAGGGGGGAAAAATCCCAGAAATTGTTTTCTGAATATCTTGTTGTTACTCTTGTAATGCTGAATGATTGCAGCTCTCATAATGCTGATTGATTGATTTATATTGATTGACTGACTGATTGGTTGATGTAAGGGCGAGGCTGCCAACTCCCAAGAGACTTGGGCAGCTTGCAACTATAAAAGGAAGAATAATACAATAAACCAAACAAATCATGAATGATCAGAAGACAAATACAGTATATTATAGGGGCTCAAACACAAACCTCTCCCCAAGGTCTAGGAAAATAGGTCTTTAATAAAGTGACCAGATTTTTTTTTTTAAAGCGGGACACCGACGGGGGGCGGGGCCGCCTGGACGCCGGGTTTTGCCCTCTGCGCATGCGCAGAACGCTAATGTCGTTTCACAAGAGCCGTTCGCGTGCAGGGCAGTTTATAAATAGCAGCCGCCAGGTAGGGAGCCGGCCGGGGTTGCACAGGGCTGGGGGAGGCTCGCTAGCCCGGCAGCTCCGGCCGCAGGAAAGAGCGGGGGGGGGTGCCGTACTGGGAAGGGCCAGCAGTCGCCGCCGCCTGAGGGGACCCCCCCCGCCCGCCCGCTTCGCTGCAGGGGACGCTGCACCGGATCCCGAGTCGCGCCGGCTCTCCCGCGGCCACGATGCCCGCCGACCTGATGGAGAAGAGCTCCTCCTCGCCTGCGGCGGCCATCCCGGCCAGCGCCGGAGGAGTCAACGCAGGACGCCCGCCCGCCGCCGGCCCGAGCTGAGAGGCCTGCTGCTGCTGCTGCTGCGGCTGGGCCCCCAGTCCCGGCGGCGGGAAGGCTGCGGCGGCGGCCCCAGCCTGCTGAGCCAGCGCCGGCCCGAGCCGAGGGCCATGGATGTGACTCCTTCGCTCGGGCCGCCCCGCCCACCGCGACGCCAGCCTTTTCGAGAGGGCGGGGCTGCATCAGGCGCCTCTCCACCGTGTCCTTCACCGCCCTCCAGTGCATGCCCGGCGCCTGATGCAGCCCCGCCCTCTCGAAAAGGCCGGCGTCGCGGTGGGCGGGGCGGCCCGAGCGAAGGAGTCACATCCATGGCCCTCGGCTCGGGCCGGCGCTGGCTCAGCAGGCTGGGGCCGCCGCCGCAGCCTTCCCGCCGCCGGGACTGGGGGCCCAGCCGCAGCAGCAGCAGCAGCAGGCCTCTCAGCTCGGGCCGGCGGCGGGCGGGCGTCCTGCGTTGACACCTCCGGCGCTGGCCGGGATGGCCGCCGCGGGCGAGGAGGAGCTCTTCTCCATCAGGTCGGCGGGCATCGTGGCCGCGGGAGAGCCGGCGCGACTCGGGATCCGGTGCAGCGTCCCCTGCAGCGAAGCGGGCGGGCGGGCGGGCGGGGGGGGTGGCCCCCTCAGGCGGCGGCGACTGCTGGCCCTTCCCAGTACGGCACCCCCCCGCTCTTTCCTGCGGCCGGAGCTGCCGGGCTAGCGAGCCTCCCCCAGCCCTGTGCAACCCCGGCTGGCTCCCTACCTGGCGGCCGCTATTTATAAACTGCCCTGCACGCGAACGGCTCTTGTGAAACTTGCCAAACTTGTGAAGAGCCCTTGCAAAGCCGTGCCCGCCGAAAATTGTATTTGTCTTTCGCCCCCCATGAGCCGCGGCCGGCCGTCCCTGCAGGGGAGAGCCCGCCCCCCAGCCCTCCCTCACCCCTTTCAAAAAATCGGGACTTTTTAAGAGGGCGGGCGGGACGCGGGACAAACCCTTAAAAAGCGGGTCTGTCCCGCCAAAATCGGGACGTCTGGTCACCTTAGTCTTTAATAGCTTTCTGAATGTTGTCAGGGTGAAAGCCAGCTGGATGCTAAGCACCAGAAAAATCGGGAGATCCAGATAGTTCAGATGGGTATAAAGATTTATTGCAAGCTTAAGCTCTCTACAAGAATCTGAACAACTAATGACCAAGGGAAATTAGCAGGAGATAAGAATAGAAGGAGTTTAAGGTGGGCTGAACTTAGATCTCTTGTAGGCACAAAGGGACTCATGACTGATGACATGTTTGACCTCTCCCGCAGGCTCACCTGGTCATCTCCTACATCGGATCTCATTCCAGAGGGCAGGTGCAGTGACAGAGAAAGTGTATTTTCTGAGTCATGCTTGATGACACTGTTTAACTGATGGGACTCAAAGTGTGTTTCCTCACTGCCTGCTCTCATCAGGCAGAAATAACCAGAGACAAATAGTCCTCCAAATAATTAGGCTCTGTGACAAAAAGGCTTTATGGGTGATAATCAGCACTGGGAAGCCAACTAGTAACCGATGAAGCTTGTAGAGGTCTCACGGGCTTGATGAGACATGCCCATCAGAGTCCACATTGCTTATTCTAGACCAGAATTATTAGCTTGTGTTGTTTGTCTGGTATTAATCTTTGCTTATCTGGGTGTAAACTACTGGAGAGGATAAAATTGTGGGTTGAGTCTGTCTACAGTGTGTCATCTATTTGGTGTTCATGGTTGCACCAAGAACTTCACAGTTTAACTCTGAGCTATAGATATTCTTTTCTATTGAAAGAAAAAGGCATGCCAGATGATCTGCTCAGTGCAAGGCAAGGCATCCACTCTATGTTTACAGGTACGCCTCGAGTTATGACCATAATGAAGCCTACCCATTACGGTCATAAGTTGTGACAGTTGTAAAGTGGGTTGTTCACATGCCTGATCCTATTTTGTTGTGGTGATTAAGCAAACCCCATAGTCATAAAGCAACTACCACAAATGTTCCTTTGGTCGATAACCAAACCAGGGGTTCACTATGGGGTCAGTTTTGTCAAAACTTGGAAGTAATGCTGGTTTTCAGCAAAACAGTCATAAAACACAGTCATACAACTGCAGGATGCTGCAAACACTAGTAAATGCAGCCTGGTTGCTGAATACCTGAACTGTAGTCACATGACCATGCCCCCCCACAAACTTTTAAATTTAGAATCTAGGTTGTAAGTAGCTCTGGGTAGCCCATCAAAACTTTGAATGGTCCTTAAGCGAATCAAGGACTATTTGCAATGGTGTAATTTCTCTATCAACTTACCAGTGGTGGGCTCCTACCAGTGCGATCCACTCTATAGCACCGGTAGCGGCCCGCTGGTGACGTCACAGTACCGATGCGGTCGGTTGCCGGTGCCTGGGCGCCGCCATTTTTTTTAAAAAAAATTTTTTTTACATTTTCTTCTGCGCATGCCCAGAAGCCAAGCTTCCGGCACTGCGCATGTGCTACCTTCCTACCCCACAGTGAGTCCAAGCAGGGGAGGATGGCTGAGGGAGCGCGTGAGACGCTGAAAGAACGGGCGGCAGAAGCTATCTCCATTCCCTTCCCTTCAGCAGTCCGAGAAGCCACGAATGTGCGGTGATGATCCTAGGCATTTTCGCACGTTTGAGGCTTTTCGAGCTGCTGAGGGGAGGGGGAATGGGCGGCAGGAGCCTAGGATCATCGAATGGGGAGAAGCATTCAGGCCGGACGGAGCCTCCTAGAAGAACCGCTGCCGCGGTCTTGCTGCTCCTGCTGCGGGGGGCTGTGTTGCAGGTGAGCAATACACCCCCGCTTCTCCGGCCGCTGCCAAGCTCCCAAGGCCCACGCCCACCCAGTCACATGGCTGGCAAGCCCCACCCACAAAATAAGACATGCCCACAGAGTGGTAGTAAAAAAATTAGGAACCCGCCCCTGCAACTTATGCAGTAGAAAGAGAAATTTACGCCATCAGGAAGCAGGACTTCATAAGCGTTTATTAAGCTCCACCCACCCACCCCAATGTCACATGATCACCCGGGCAAGGTTTGATTTTGCTAAAGGCCTACCTGGATCTGGTTCCACACCTGGACTTTTCCTTGTGGGAAAAGCTACAAATTATTGGAGAGGAAGCCTCTCTTTCAAAGACATGAAAAGTTCCATGATTAAAATGCTAAATAGCATCCTCCTTCCTGCTGACATTCCAGATTGTAATTTTTTAAAAAGAACATCCATTTTGACACGTCAGACTTTTAAGAGAGATTAATTGCTAACGTTCGGTTTTTGAAAGGCGCTGCCAGAGATCCTGTCTGTGTTTCCTTACAACGACTGCAACATAATATTTACACAGTACTTGAATATGTATTAATTATTACATAATGAACTCTCGATCCGGGTGCCTTGCCACTTTAAAAGTTTTATCACCCAGCAATGAATTGGAAATGCTTTGTTTTTTTTAAGACATGCATATTAAACATTTTTAAAAAAATAATAAGAAGAAAAGGACAGAATGGATGAAGGGCTGAGGGGGGGGGAAAGCTGGAGAAAAGGCGACTTTCATAAAATCAGAGATGATGAATAAAATCCTTCACTTTTACCAGTGTATTTCACAACCTATTCATTACTCTGTCTCTCCACTGGAAAACTAGTTGTTACCCTGACAGTGGAAAGCAGCCCATGAATATCTGTGCAGCTAACCATGAAATCTTAACAAATTTAACATTTATTTCCCAAGGCTGGTGAATTCTCCTTCTCCCCCTCCCGCAGCACCACTTGAAGAATTTGGTTATAGAACCCCACACTTCTGTGTCTCCATCCAAGGTAGCACACTGAAATCTCATCACTTTATTTCAAGGTGCTGTTTCTGTCACAAGAGTGGCATGTCAGTCAAATTTCACAAGGGACGGTCGCTATTTATTTTTTTTATTTTTTTAAAATTTTTTAATTTTTTTAATTTTTTAATTTTTAATTTTTTTAATTTTTTTAATTTTTTAATTTTTAATTTTTTTAATTTTTATTTATTTATTTATTTATTTATTTATTTATTTATTTATTTATTTATTTATTTATTTATTTATTTATTTAGTGAGATTTATATACCGCCTCACAGTGCAAGCACTCTCTAAGCGGTTTACACCAGTAACCAATGTATATTGACATTGCCCCCAACGATCTGGGTCCTCATTTTACCTACCTCAGAAGGATGGAAGGCTGAGTCAACCTTGAGCCGGTGAGATTTGAACCGCTGACCTGCGGATCACAGTCAGCTAAAGTGGCCTGCAGTACTGCCTCTAACCGCTGTGCCACCTGGGCTCCTTTTGCCTGTCTCTGTGGCCAGAATCTTCAATTCAGTGATCTGTAGATCTGTCTGTAGAGATTCTCAGTCATCCAGGTCAGGGGTGAAATTCAAAATTTTTCCCAACTGGTTCTATGGGCGTGGCTTGGTGGGCATGGCAGGGGAAGGATATTGCAAAATCTCCATTCCCACCCTACTCTGGGTCCAGCCAGAGGTGGTATTTGCTGGTTCTCCGGACTACTCAAAATTTCCGCTACCAGTTCTCCAGAACCTGTCAGAGCCTGCTGAATTTCAGCCCTGGTCCAGGTCATGGTTGTCCCAAAGGTGCTTTTTCAGGAGGCAACTGGACTTTCTTGTTTTTTCTTTTGAAGATGTTTTGCTTCTCACCCAAGAAGTTTCTTCAGCTCTGACAGGATAGTGAGGAATGGAAGGATTTATATTCCTTGCAGACAGCTGGTCATTTGCATCTTTTAGAGGGTCGTTGAAACACTTGGAAGTTTATATGTGTCCTCAGGGTCACCTGAGTAATGTTCCTGGTTCCTGTAGTCTGTTGTAGATCTGCTTTTCCTAACTATAGCCTTTTTCCATGATTCCCTTAGAGTAGGAGTGTGTGACCTGGACAGATTTTAATATGAGTAATGTAGGTTTTATAAAGGTGCAAAACAGGGGTGGGTTCTAACTTACCTCGCTGCTGGTTTGCTTCCTCCTGCGCAGCGTGGCCACGCCTTGTGGGCGTGGTGGATGAAGTGCGCACGTGCATGCACAGTGCTGAAAAATCTGAAAAAAGCAAAAAAAAAGCCAAAAACCAGATGCCGACCCATGCGCAGTGTCAGAAACTCAGCTTCTGCACATGCTCAGAAGAAATAAAAAAATCCAAAAATAATAAATAAATAAATAAATAAATAAATAAATAAATAAATAAATAAATAAATAAATAAAAAATAAAAAATAAAAAATAAAAAATAAATAAATAAATAAATAAATAAATAAATAAATAAATAAATAAATAAAAAGTTGGTGGTGCCCACGGACTGGCACTGACCAAACCGGTCCCGTGACATCATCGTGACATCACCAGCGGGTCGTTACCGGTTCGGGAGAACAGGTCCGAACCGGGAGGAACCCACCTCTGGTGCAAAATCAATGTCTCATGCTATGCAGAGATTTAACACCTCTATTTTTTGTAATTGTAATTTCACAACATATGGACAGATTTAACCATAGTTTCAATTGGAAAAGTGTGACCGTCTTAGACCAAGCCAAGTCCAAAACTGCTAAGCAATTTCTAGAAGCCTGGCACTCTGACAAATTAGCAATCAATAGGCACATAAACATAAATAATAGCTACATACTGAGCAAAAGGGACAATCAACAAGCAAAAAAGGGAACAGAAATAACAGAATATCTCCTTACCAGCAATCAACAACCCAGGTAAGCATAGATTAACTCCAAAATTAACATCAGACTAAATATTAAGAAGTAAATAATATTCCAATCAAGGACCTGCCAGACAAGCTAACAGTAAGCAGCTCAATCAAAGAACCATCAACACTGACAGGACAAGCCACTAGAATAGAAAGTGAGAGAAAACCCCACACCTTCTAGCATTGATGATGTTACCTAGTTTGGATAATGAAACATCTGCAAGAAAACAACCAAGCTCAGAGACCACAAGGACTCCTCATTTCAACCCTGAGTTACAAATATTTTTCTTTATTGGTACCTTCATTTTGCTCTTTGCTCTTAAAAAACACATATTTATATCACTGAATTTTGAAGAGGGGATTGCATGTGGTTTGTGGGTCACAGACAATGGTGAAATCCAATTTTTTTACTACCGGTTCTGTGGGCGTGGCTTGGTGGGTATGGTGTGGCTTGGTGGGTGTGGCTTGGTGGGCATGGCAGGGGAAGGATACTGCAAAATCTCCATTCCCACCCCACTCCAGGGGAAAGATATTGCAAAATCTCCATTCCCACCCCACTCCAGGGGAAGGATATTGCAAAATCTCCATTCCCACCCCACTCTGGGGCCAGCCAGAGATGGTATTTGCCAGTTCTCCGAACTACTCAAAATTTCCGCTACCGGTTCTCCAGAACCTGATGGATTTCACTCCTGGTCACAGATCTCCTACCCTTGCTTTAGAGACAGAATACTTCTGTTTTGAATAATGCTATCTAGTGGTTGGAGCATTGTAATCTTAGTTCCCCATCATGGAAACACATTACCTGTTCTGTAGATGTTACTGGAAAAACTGTGCCTCGTGGCAAGATATTTCTAAATCTGTGGAATGGTCCACCTGTGGACTTGCAGTCTTGTGTGTGAAAAAGGAACAGGCCTTTTCATTAGATTCTGATAGGAGAAGAAGCCATAATGGGAATGGCTACCTATCAATATGCCATCTACCATTAAAAATGGCAGTAGACTAGTTTTGATGGTATGGTTTTTATTCCGTCCGAAAGAGGAGAATGAAGGTGGGTGGGATCTTAGGGGCAAATCATTGCCATGTTTTCATTTCACCTCTTCCTCTGTTCTCAGGTTGCACTGGTGGAGTTCTGCTATCTTGATGAGGAGCCAAGGTGGCGCAGTGGTTAAAAGCAGCACTGCAACCTACTTCAGCTGACTGCTAGTTCAGCAGTTCAGCTGTTCAAATCTCACCGGCTCAAGGTTGACTCAGCCTTCCAGCCTTCCGAGGTGGGTAAAATGAGGACCCAGATTGTTGGGGGCAATATGCTGAACTCTGTAAACCGCTTAGAGAGGGCTGTAAAGCACTATGAAGCGGTATATAAGTCTAAGTGCTATTGCTATTGCTACAGTATGTCAAATTTTGGTGGTCCAATCTAAAGATCTTTTTTCTGTGGATTTCTCTTTAGATAGGTTTCTCATTAGATAGGTTTCTGTGCCCTTCCAGGGCAATGTTTTTTAATCATGGCAACTCTAAGATGTGTGGACTTCAACTCCTACAACTTTAAGTTGTGTGAATCTCAACTGGGAGTTGAGATCCACACAAATTAAAGTTGCCAAGATTGAAAAACACTGCTCCGGAGGCTGCATGGATACAGATTGTCTCAACCATTTTTCCCATCTCCAGTCTGAGATAATTTTAAAAACGATAGATGTTATTTGTTGGATGGAAATGGGTTTGGCCTTAGTTGCAAACTGCATTCTGCTCATCATTGTTAGGCTTCCTCTTCTACCTTGTTTGGTTTCAAATGAAACCATATAGTAAATTGAAGCGAAATTCATCTCCACGTGAGTTCAAGAACTGGCACATCTGTTTAGTCTTCTTGAAAATAATACAGAACTATCCTGCCTTTTTCTGGAACGTTTTTTTGCAATTTCTAGCTTACAAGTCTGTTGGTAGTGTCCCCATTTAAGCACTAGCCAGGGTGTGGTCTATTTAGGCTTTCTGAGATCAGCCAGACTTAACTCTGATTGGCAGAGAAATTGTGAGATGGAAGCAAAACAGAATTTAAAAGGAAAAGGTTCCCCTTGCACATATGTGCTGGTCATCACTGATTCTAGGGGGCGGTGCTCATCTCTGTTTCAAAGCCAAAGAGCCAGCGCTGTCCGAAGACATTTCCGTGGTCATGTGGCCGGCATGAATAAATGCCGAAGGCACACGGAGTGCTGTTACCTTCCCACCTAAGGTGGGTGCAAAATGTGGCTGCGCGTGCTGTGGTGGGTGTGCCAAGGTACACCCACGTGACACCGATACTCCGCCAGCTGCATTGGTTGCCCATCAGTCTCCGGGTCCAATTCAAGGTGTTGATCACCATCTTTAAAGCCCTTCATGGCTTAGGACCAGGCTATCTCCGGGACCGCATTCTGCCTCATACTTCCCTCCGACTGGTTAGGGCCCACAGAGTTGGCCTCCTCCAGGTCCCGTCGGCCAAGCAATGCTGGCTGGTGGGCCCTAGGGGGAGAGCCTTCTCTGGGGCCGGCCCCGCACTCTGGAACCAACTTCCCCCAGAGACCCGAACTATCCCCACTCTGCTGGCCTTCCGAAAAGCCGTTAAGACATGGCTTTTCCTGCAGGCTGGGGGTAGAGCCTAATCCACTCGAGCTCACCCCCAAGTACGTATGGTTGTTGAATGGTTGTTGATGTTTTTTTTATACTGTGTTTTTAAATTTTAAATTTGCTTTTAATTAATATTTATTATTGGTTTATTCTTGTATTTTTCTCTGTTGTACGCCGCCCTGAGTCCTTCGGGAGTTGGGCGGCATATAAGAATACCAAATAAATAAATAACTAAATAAATAAATAATGTGGTCCCTATTTTTCTATTTGCATTTTTACATGCTTTCGAATTGCTAGGTTGACAGAAGCTGGGACAAGTAACAGGAGCTCACTCCGTTACGCGGCGCTAGGGATTCGAACCGCCGAACTGCCGACCTTTCTGATAGACAAGCTCAGCGTCTTAGCCACTGAGCCACCGCGTCGCTTATAAAACAGAATTATTCTGCCACATTTCTGTAGTAGGGAAAGGAGAAATCCAGTGATTGAGCTTCTTGATAACCATTATTATAGCAACACCTTTTTTAAATTTTCTTTAATTTTCACTTTCTTTACTAATTACCATTTCATAAAATAACAGCATTGAAAGAAATCATTTAGAACATGAAATCTAACACCCTCCTCAGTGCAGGAATTCAGCCAATTTATGTGCGTTTGTTTTTCAATGTTCATATCAAAAGGGCTACATTTTTTACCTTTTTAACCATACTGTGTTTTCCTCCCTGGACTTTAATTTTAAATCACTTCAAGACAATGATAGTAATTATTATCATCATCATTATCACAACTGATACAAAGCCTGAAAGTGTCGATCGGATGTCTCCAGCAGCTCCAAGACATGGATCACTTTTTGGTGGCAATAAACATACAATGGCTGATGTTCATTTGGAAGTTGTGGGCCAGGAACTGAGCAAATCTAGTTGCTACGGCAACTGGAAATAACACATCCCATCAAGACCAGCAAAAAGACCACCCGCATCATGGTTACCAGGGCAACTAAAATGTTTCCTTAGCTTGAGGTGGAGAGATCTCTGAGGACCTTGTACTTCAAGAAAGATAAGCTTGGGGACAGAATGGACCGCTTCCTTTGAAGAGGGAGAAGAACTGGGTATGTGCAATCTAATGAAGAGGAGGGCTAGGGGTGACGATTTGAGAGGGTGTCACAAAGAAGAGGGGGACAACCTATTCTAGAAAGCACCCAAGTGTCAAGGTTCCAAGTAATACGTCCCATTCAATGAGAACTCCGAGGCAGGCATATTCCTCAAAGAACATTGTATTGGAACATATCAAATTGGCATTTTCTTGGTGAAAAACAGGCTCTAGGTTCCCACCGGTTTTACACCCAATTAAGAGTAAAACTTTGTCACACACACACACCCCGATTCACCAATCACATGGTCCAATCAGCCTGTAGTCCAGTTGCTAGGTGACCTCAGTCTCCACCTTTTTAACACCTGCACCAATGTCCTTGATTCCCAGGGGAAATAATTTTATTTTGGCTACAGCACCCGAGCTATCTCTACACCCCACCCCACCCGTCCCTGGCCCCTTTGCTCCAGGCTGTGTCAGCCCTGAAGCAATGTGAAGACTAAACTCTCTAGAGAAAAACTACAAAAGAAAATAGCAACAGTTCGGCCAACTTCAGGGTTGACACTGAAAGCAAGACAAGAGGTAGTGGATGGAAGCTTATCAAAGAGAGAAGCAACCTAGGATTAAGGAGCAATTTCCTATTAGATGAGAACAATTAGTGGCCTCCATTCTCCTCCAGAAGTTGTGGTTGCTCCATCACTGGAGATTTTAAGAAGAAATTGGACAGCCATTTGTCTAGAATGGTATGCAGGGGTGGGCAAACTATGGTTCTTTGAGGACCTGTGGACTTCAACTCCCAGAATTCTTGAGCCACTGGCTCAGGAATTCTGGGAGTTGAAGTCCACAGGTCCTCAAAGAGCCATAGTTTGCCCACCTCTGGTATAGGGTTAGGGTTCTCGACCTGTGGTCTATGGACCCCTGAGGGGGCACAATGTCATCATAGGGAATCCGTGAAAGCTTGAAGAAATATTATGATTTCAATCTTAAGACTTGGGAGCCTGTGGCCAAGGTTGGTGGCCACAAAAGGTATTTAAAGGGGGGGGGGTCTGTGGTGAAGAAAAGGTTGAGAACCACTGGTTTAGGGTCCTCTGCTTGGGCAGGGGGTTGGATTAGAAAACCTCCCAAATCCCTTCCAATTCTGTTATTCTGTATTTTCTAGGAGTAAAAGTGTGATCTCAATTGTCTTTCTTCCTGAGGTCAAAGTTGTATATGAAAACCTATGTTGCAATGCCTACATGACAGACTCAGTTCCTAAGTCACATTTTTTAATTGTTTTATGCCTTCAAATGAAATTCAATGGTGAAAAAAGTAAGGTTCTACATTTAGGCAAGAAAAACAAAATGCACAGGTACAGTATATGTGGTACCTTGCTCAACAGTAGTAACTGTGAGAGGGATCTTGGAGTCCTAGTGGACAACCATTTAAATATGAGCCAGCAGTGTGCAGCAGCTGTCAAAAAAGCCAACACAGTTCTAGGCTGCATTAACAGAGGGACAGAATCAAGATCACATGAAGTGTTAATACCACTTTATAATGCCTTGGTAAGGCCACACTTGAATACTGCATCCAGTTTTGGTTGCCACAATGTAAAGGGGATGTTGAGATTCTGGAAAGAGTGCAGAGAAGAGCAACAAAGATGATAAGGGGACTGGAGGCTAAAACATATGAAGAAGGGTTGCAGGAACTGGGTATATCTAGTTTAATGAAAAGAAGGACTAGGGGAGACATGATAGCAGTGTTCCAATATCTCAGGGGTTGCCACAAAGAAGAGGGAGTCAAACTATTCTCCAAAGCACCTGAGGGTAGGACAAGAAGCAATGGGTGGAAACTAATCAAGGAGAGAAGCAACTTAGAACTAAGGATAAATTTCCTGATAGTGAGAACAATTAATCAGTGGAACAGCCTGTCTCCAGAAGTTGTGAATGCTCCAACACTGGAAGTTTTTAAGAAGAGATTGGATAACCATTTGTCTAAAATTGTATAGGGTTTCCTGCCTAAGCAGGGGGTTGGACTAGAAGACCTCCAAGGTCCCTTCCAACTCTGTTATTCTATTCTATTCTATTCTATTCTATTCTATTCTATTCTATTCTATTCTATTCTATTCTATTCTATTCTATTCTATTCTATTCTATTCTCAGCACAATACAAAAAGACAATAATAAAAAAAATCTCAACATTACATGGAGTATTTGGAAACCTTTAGGTGTCAATTTCCTCATGCATGTGGTAGTAAATGCAAGGTTTGGCATGATGGAGTTTCAGACAGATGAACACTAGTACCTAGTTGGATCATTCCATCTAAGCTAATCTGCTTCCAGCAGAGACCATCCAGTTAACATTGGCAAGCCCATGAAGAAAGTTGAAAGATTTGTGTATCCCAAATTGTACTGACTCCATCTCCCAGTTGGCATTAATCATCCACTCATTCTCTTATGGATTTGTTGCTTGTCCCTTTATGAAACACTCTAAGCCCACAGCTGTTATCACAAAAAATCACTTTCTTTTACTGATCTTGAATTTGCTGCCTGCTACTTAGATTAAGTGGATATCTCTAAGTGCTATTGATATAAGAAACAGAGAAAGCCTCTTCTCTCTGTGCTTTCTCCATATCCCACCTAATGTTCACCCTAATTCCTTTCTCTCTATATTAAAAAAATCCTTACACTTTAAGTCTTCAGAATCTTCTAAGAATGAAAGTGGTTCTTAGAGGCTTCCCCAGATCCTGTTCACTGCAGTGTAGAATAGAAACTAGAATAAAAGAGTTTTAAGGGACCTCAAAGATCTTCTAGTCCAACCCCCTGCTTGAGTTTGAGACCCTATACCATGTCAGACAAATTGTTGTCCAGTCTCTTTTTGAAAGCCTCCAGTGATGGAGCACCCACAGCATCTGAAGGCAAGTTATTCCATTGGTTGATTGCTCTCATCATTAGGAAATTTCTCCTTAGTTGCTTCTCTTCTTGGTTAGTTTCCAACCATTGTTTGTTGTCTTGCCTTTTGGTACTTTGGAAAATAGTTTGACCCCCTTGTCTTTGTAGGAGCCCCTCAAAAAGGTGAGAGGGATCTTGGAGTCTTAGTGGACAACCAATTAAATATGAGCTAACAGTATGCAGCAGCAGCCAAAAAAGCCAATGCAATCCTAAGTTGCATTAACAGAGGGATACAATCAAGATCAAGGGAGGTGCTAATACCATTCTATAAAGCTGCATCCAGTTTTGGTCACCACACTATAAAAAAAGATGTTGAGACTCTAGAAAGAGTGCAGAGAAGAGCAACCAGGATGATTAGGGGACTGGAGGCTAAAACATACAATGAACGGTTGCAGGAACTGGGCATGGCTAGTCTAGTGAAGAGAAGGACCAGGGGAGACATGATAGCTGTGTTCCAATATTTGAGGGCGGGCCACAGAGAGGAAGGAGTCAAGCTATTTTCCAAGCACCCAAAGGCCAGACAAGGAATAATGGATGGAAATTGAATAAGGAGAGCTTCAACCTGGAAATAAGGAGAAATTTTCTGACAGTGAGAACCTACAAGGCCCTTGGTTCTTGAGGGAGAAAAATTAACTCCCTCAGAACGGGTTCTCAATTTGGGAGTCCTAGATCCACAGCTAAAATTAGATCAGCACCTTGCAGCTGTGGCTAGGGGGGCTTTTGCACAGGTTCGCCTGGTGCACCAATTGCGACCATACTTGGAGAAGGAGGCTCTACTCACGGTCACTCATGCCCTTGTCACTGCCCCTTCCAACTCTGTTAATCTGTTAAATACTGTATTGGAACAGTGCTTTAATCATCCCTAGTCCTTCTTTTCATTAAATAGACATATCGTTAGGACCTGGATGGGGAGAAACAGACTCAAACTCAACCCCGATAAGACTGAGTGGCTCTGGATATTGCCCCCGAAGGACTATACCGAATTGTTTTTAATTGTTTTTAATGATTTGTTTGATGTTCCCTAAAATGTTGCCCTGAGTCCTGAGGGAGTATGGCGGCATAGAAGAACCTCAAAATAAATAAATAAATACCCAATTCCTGTAACCGTTCTTCATATGTTTTAGCCTCCAGCCCCCCTCATCATTCTTGTTGCTCTTCTCTGCACTCTTTCCAGAGTCTCAAAATCTTTTTATATTGTGGTGAGCGGAACTGTATGTACTGCAGCATCTTAAAAAATGGCTATCCACCTTCTGCTTAAATTTCTCCAGAAAATGGAGAGGCTAATACTTCACTTTCAAAACATGTATTCCCACTCATGATTCTTTCCTTTTAGGCAAAAAAAATACCATAGAAGGAGACTTTTGCAGTCCAGGTCAAGTGAACAATTGTTTTGATAGCCATTGAGTCAAAGTAATTAAATGAGGAGAGCCAAGCTGCTGCTACACATTGACCAGGAGAATGGTGTAAGGTGCTGCAACTCTAGAGGCATTTGTCACATATTTTCTTCCTTGCATCAGATAAATTGATGCCTCAGAAGAAGCTCTTGTAGTATCTGTCTTGGAAGACAAGCTGGAAATAGATTTACTGAGCTACAAGCATGTCGTTGTAGAAGATAACAAATGCCTTGCTCAACCATACATCAAATATATGGATGTGGAAATGCGGACAAATCCAAAGAAAAGCTCTGAGAAATCTGTAAATCACGGCACAGGGTGAGAAAAAAATAGCTGCACATTCAGCACAGAGGCTGTCAAGTTGGTATCATGGAGAGGTGACAGGACAATCACAGGCACAAACAATGTGTTGCTTTGGTGATTACCAATAATAACTGGCTTACATAAAGTTACTCATGGGAGGGCACCTGATGTTTTTCTGTTAACACCTAGGGAGCTTCCTCTTTCCTTTGATTTTTTTTTTTAAAAATATAGTATTCCATTCTTTATTGTGATGGCTCCAGGATTTGAAAAAGCTGAGATGCTTATTCTTCTAGTTTCCTGGCTCAGCCTTAGGGGAATCAATAGCAATATAGCACTTAGACTTATATACCGCTTCATAGTGCTTTACAGCCTTCTCTAAGCCGTTTACAGAGTTCAGCATATTGCCCCCAACAATCTGGGTCCTCATTTTACCCACCTCGGAAGGATGGAAGGCTGAGTCAACCTTGAGCGGGTGAGATTTGAACAGCTGAACTGTTGAACTGCAGTGCTGCATTTTAACCACTGCGCCACCTCGGCTCAGATAACCACCAAGAAAGTATTGCAGGCTTCGTGTTCCCTCTGTTAAGGGCAATTTCTTTGACAGCTTCCTTTCAACTTCCTCTTCCATGGGTGACTTTCTAGACCAATATTGCTCAACTGCAGTAATAGTAAGATGTAAGATATAGGGAAGTCAAATATAGGGAAGAGGTGAAGGCTCTGGTGGACTGGTGCAATAAAAGTAACCTGGTTCTAAATGTTAATAAAACAAAGGAGATCATTGTACATTTTAGAAAGAGCCGGCATGGTCATACTCCACTCAGTATCAATGATGCAGCTGTAGAGGTAGTCAACAGTATTAACTATCTGGGGGTGCAGATAACTAACAATCTGAATTGGTCTCAACAGACTTTATCCTTAGTGAAGTGTGCAAACCAACATCTGCATTTCCTGCGTTGGCTGAGGAGAGCACATCTTTCTCCTTCTGTCCTGGCCACTTTTTACAGAGGGACGATTGAGAGCATCTTAACAAACTGCATCACTGTTTGGTTTGGTGGCTGCAGTGTCTCCAAATTGTTGTTTCATTGTTCTCACTGTCAGAAAATTTCTCCTTATTTCTAGGTTGAATCTCTCCTTGATCAGTTTCCATCCATTATTCCTTGTCTGTCCTTCGGGTGCTTTGGAGAATAGCTTGACCCCCTCCTCTCTGTGGCAGCCCCTCAAATATTGGAAGATGCTATCATGTCTCCCCTGGTCCTTCTCTTCGCTAGATTATCCATGCCCAGTTCCTGCAACCACTCTTCATATGTTTTAGTATCCAGTCCCCTGATCATCCTGGTCATCAAGAACCATCGAGCCTGTTAAATATCACTTTCCACCCTTTTCTTTTCTGATCTCCCATCTCAGTAGAAGATACTGCACAGAATGGATGAGATATAATTGCTTATATATGTGGTGGTGCAGTGGTTAGAGTGCAGTATTGAAGACTACTTCTGCTGACTGCCAGCTGCCTGCAATTTGGCAGATCGAATCTCACCAGGCTCAAGGCTGACTCAGCCTTCCATCCTTTCGAAATGGGTAAAATGTTGGGGGCCATATGCTGACCCTGTAAACTGCTTAGAGAGGGCTGTAAAAGCACTGTGAAGCGGTATATAAGACTGAGTGCTATTGCTTATGCTGGACATTTATTAATTCGCTTCACTCATCAAGGTATTTTTATACTAGTCTTTAAAGCAGAAAGCCTTCTAAGCTTGGTTTCCTCAAATACAAAAATACCATACGTATAGCTAGAAGTTGAGCTCTTGCCTCACAATCAGGAGGTTGTGAGTTTGATCCTAGGTAGAGGCAGATGTAGGGTCTCCTGCTTGGGCAGGGGGTTGGACTAGATGACCTGCAAGGTCCCTTCCAACTCTGTTAATCTGTTAATTTTATATACGTACAGGGAAGCCATCCAGAGGTGGTATTCAGCTGGTTCTGTCCGGTTCGCCCGAACCGGTAGTGGAAATCGCGATTAGCACTGCCCACCCGCCCCGGCTCTATGCTATCCTATTTGTGCACGTTTTTGAGACCGGGCGCATACACGGAGGCGCACGGTCACATTTGCAAACCAGTAGGGAAGGTAAGTGAAAACCATCCCTGGAGCCATCCTCCACTAAAACAACAGGATAGCCACTGACGATAACCCAGACCATCAGAAAGCCAATTAAAAATAGCTGAAAGCAAAGGCATCCGTGAGAGGCGAGGGGAGCAAATGACACAATCAGTGTCACAACACACATAAACTGTTTTTGAGCACACTCTGTGGACGCTCTTGCTTCTGGCTGAAACATAATAAAGTACACTTCGGCAACTCTTCAGAGCAATATCTTCATGTCATATTTAAGACAAGACATTGGAACAAATCAGTTGAACTTCTTTTGGACAAAAGGGCAAAAGTCAAAATAGAATTCAGTCTCCTCCACTGCTTTTTAAACTAAGTCTTTCTCTTCATTCAATAACCTTCTAGTAGTTGGTTTCAGGTTTGCAACAAATCTCTGCAAAATATGCCAGCTCCAGAGCATTAAGTAAGGATCACTTATGTCCTTTTCCCTATACTTTTAATAATTATCGGACTCTTTTGCTTTATACAAAATTGTCTAAATCTTGTCTTCTGTCCCAATTTTTTGGTTTAGTAACAGTCCTTCCTTAGCTACTCCTCCTAAATATTGTTTTTGTATTAATAATATAAGTGAGCATGTAAATACATTCTCTTCATACCTGACTGTTGAACTCAGCAAGATCAGAAACAGACAAGGAATAATGGATGGAAACTGACAAAGGAGACAGTCAACCTGGAAATAAGGAGAAAATTTCTGACAGTGAGAGCGATCAACCAGTGGTACAGCTTGCCTTCAGAGGTTGTGAGAGCTCCAACAATTGAGACTTTCAAGAGGAAATTGGACTGCCATTTGTCGGAAATGGTGTAGGGTAAGGTGACCAGACGTCCCGCTTTTGGCAGGACAGACACGCTTTTCAAGCATGTGTCCCGCGTCCCGCATTGTTTCCAAAAAGTCACGCTTTTTTGGAAAGAATGCCCGACAACAAGCAAATTTTGAAAAGAAACAGCAGGATGTCTGGTCACCTTATTCTGGGTGCTGTGATGCCCCTGGACAAGGTTGCTGTTCCAATCCCACAAACGGGACGCAACCCGCTCTCCGTGAACCCTGCAAGCAGCCCCGTCCCTATTGACCTATCGTTCCTTTCTCCCATTGCGAGAGCTGCCGAATTCCTCCTCCGCCTTCGTTTTGCAAAAGCCAGTTAATCCCCCCTCCTGCGCAGGCGCACACAAACTCTCCCCCCCCCCAATTAAACAGGCTGTCCTCCCCCGACTGAAGCAAATGCTACCGGTATATTCCTGCAGCGGTAAAAGGCGTAACTCAAGGCCCGGCGACCCCAAACAGCGAGTGCGGTTACCAGAGCCCAAATCCACAGCAACCAAGCCAGCCAAGCCATGCTCCGCGGAGGGGGGCACGACAAGCCTCCAACCCGCCACGCTGGCTTTAAAGCAGCCCTCCCATCTCCCGCACGGAACACTCGGGACCCGCCCCCTTGGATCACCGAGGATTTCGCAGCCGAAGCGCGTGGTTGTTGTTTGCTTTCGCCGCCGCCAGGCGCCGCGATTGCGGAGGATCCACGCTCAACACCGCCCCGCCCAGTTATCTGCAGCATAGGTAGTCCACGATCGAGCGGGGGAGACGCGTTCGCACTTTCGCTGGCTTGAAGCTGCCTTACTCTGGAGTCGGATCCACGAGAGAGTAGCAGCGGGTGATGGGTGTAAGTAAGCTGTAGCATGCCAAGAAGCAGGTTGTTTTGGTCCCGTGAGCCTTTACCAACGCCAACTCTTGGTTGGACTGATGGGAATTGAAGTCCAGACTTTCCAAACCTTCCCAAGCCAGCCCCGCTCGCTCGCTTGCCAGCCAGCCAGCCCAAGCCACTGCCGGCTCCCGAAGGGGAGGCGGGAGGTGAGGAAAGGCCTCCCGCCTCCCCCCCACCCAGCTGGACACCGACATTTGCATTCTTTTGCCCTCTGCGCATGCGCACAGCATTCTGCGCATGTGCAGAGGGCAAAACTCAAATGGCGGCTCCCCTAGAAACCCACCCCCTGTCAATGGTGTCCCGCTTTAAAAAAAAATCTGGTCACCTTAGTGTAGGGACTCCTGCTTGAGCAGGGGGTTGGACTAGATGACCTTCAAGGTACCTTCCAACACCGTTACTCTGTTAGGATAGGGCTAATCAATGCAATAAGGCTCACTTGGGCTTAACATCTGAACTGCATCTAAAAGAATTCTAACATTTTCTATAAAATGTGAATGTAACTCATACCTGTGTTTCCCTGAAAATAAGACCCTGTATTATATTTTTTTGCTATCAAAAAGGCACTAGATCTTATTTTGAGGGGGGGAGATGTCGTCCACTAACTCAACTCACTTGCGTGCGTTGCCTCCTGCCTCCTTTTCACTGTCAGAGGCCTTCAGGAACTTCTTCGGCTTCAGATAGTTTCAGCCAGGCCTCGCACACCTTGGCACATTTCTTCCGGATCTGGAGCTCTGTTATCAGCTACAGAGGCCTTCAGAAAAGCCTTGCTGGATGCAGAAGAAATGGGCCAAGGTGTGCAAGGCCTGGCTGCAAGTATCCAAAGGTAAGTAGTAGGGCAGCTCCACCACCCCCATCCCCACCCTAGCTTAATTTTTACCCGTGCACCCTGGAGTGGGTGGGGTCTTAATTAGGGCTTATTTTGGGGGTAGGGCTTATATTGGGTGCACGTGTAAAAATCAAGCTAGGACTTACTTTCAGGGTAGGTCATATTTTTGGGGAAACATGGTAGATTAAGTGGTTTTTTCTGGTGGGACCGGTCTATCAGGACAACCTGGTCTACCCAATTATGGGATGGAGCATACTGCTTCTGTTTTAATCTCTCCCCTGGTATAGCCGACAAAGCAAGGAGGGTCCATGGCTTAGAAGTTAATACATCTACATAATATGCAAGTAGCCCAGGTTTGAATCCCAGTAAGGGTATGGCTAGCTGATGAGCTGAGGTGGCGCAGTGGTTAAAATGCAGCACTGCAGTTCAGCAGTTCAGCTGTTCAAATCTCACCAGGCTCAAGGTTGACTCAGCCTTCCATCCTTCCGAGGTGGGTAAAATGAAGACCCAGATTGTTGGGGGCAATATGCCAAACTCTGTAAACCGCTTAGAGAGGGCTGTAAAGCACTATGAAGAAGCGGTATATAAGTCTAAGTGCTATTGCTATAGTGCTATGAGAGCTAAATAGCTTGAACTAGATCTATACTAGTCTCCCTTTATTTCTTTGTCGGTAAGACATAAAAATGTAACTCATAGATGTTACTGTAACTTATTTTGCTACCTCGCATTTCCCCCCTTCATCTTCTAGGGCAGGGGTGTCAAACTTGCATCGTCACGTTCTCATCGTGTGATGTATTGCAACTTTTCCCCCCTTTGCTAAACCAGGGATAGGCGTGGCCAGCGCGTGACGCATCCGGCCTGCGGGTTGCAGGTTTGATACCCCTGTTCTAGGGTATTAATAAGCACATACTGATCAATGTAACACTGCCAAAATGAAACTTCCATGTATTATTTTTCCCTTTCCTGTTTTAGACATCAAATTCTGCCCTCAGAAAAAGCAGTGTTGTGTATGCATTTGGGTAGAAATTTTTGAGTGTGTGTCATTTTAAGCATGCACCAGGGCACATACTAATAGATTGCGATTCAGCTGTGTGTCCTGTCACATCTGTACCATACTGCTGTCTTTGTGTGAGGACACGGAGCTACACACAAAACATTTCAACGAATGATGATAAATTGTCGCATACATTCATATCAAGATGGATTTGGGCTGTGTTCCATCAATAGTGAAGCTCACATCCCAACAAATACTGTATATAGAAAGGAAGCAATTAAGATGCACTGAGATTTTTCTAACTTTGAACCATATTCTAAATCTTTTGACTTTGAAAGCAGCGTCTTCATCCAAGTGTATGAAATTAGTTTTTGTTTTCTTAATTGCTTGTTGTGTAGTTTGGCACCATCATTTCTGAGTCAAATGCTTCTGATTACTTTCTCCTCCAGTCAAATAAAAGCCTCAACCAAAGCCAGGATTTTCATCTCTCTAATTGCAAATGTTGGCATTCCGGAAGACAGCATAAAACTGGGGGAGTAGCAGTAACAATGTGGAAATCACATTAAAAAGAAGATGCTGCATTATTCCGCTGATTGGTAATGGATCCAAACAGGGACTGGAAATTATTGGAACTTGCCAAACACAAGATCCCAAGCACAAATATCAACAAAGTACCAACGCACTTTACAAACCCGTTAAGTCTAAATTTTATAACTCAGACAGTATAAAGTCACTCTGACAGTTAATACTTGTAGCTGCCCTCTGATATGAAGGAATCTCATTTATGGAGTCTACAGGAAATCAAGTCTGTTCAGATCGCTTTGCGAATGAAAGAAAGCAGTTGTAACCTGGTTAGGGATGCTCCTAGAATTCTTGTTTCATTTCCCACCCCCCACCCCGGGTTTTAGATTTCCAAACTATGTAGTTTCTGAAATGAAGTGCTTTAGGTCTTATTTGAGAGTATGTGCAAAGTGGCTGCACCAAGTTTGTATTCTGCCCTGCAGATATTCAGGAATATTTCTGCAATAGTTACAGTACACCAAAAGCATTATAATGCACTCATTCAATCTCATCAATATTGCTTTTATAAGACTATATACAAACTCCTCCTCCTCCTCCTCCTCCTCCTCCTCCTCCTCCTCCTCCTCCTCCTCCTCCTCAGGTCATGTGTAGCGCACGTTGGGCAGCAAGAGTTTTCTAGCAGTTTCGCAGCATCTTTGGCATCGTCCCAAGGGACTTTAATAATCTTAAGATTTTCCGTAAATGTTTCATGCCAAGTTTTCCGAGGCCTGCCTCATTTCCTCTTTTCTCCAGGAGGGATGAAATTTAGTGCAATTTTTGGATGCTGGTCTTTAAACATACATAAGGTATGGTCAACAAGCTGTATTTGACATTCATTCACAGTTCTCAATAGGTTTTCCAAATCTATCTGATCTTTAAAGATTGACAATTCCGTGTTACAATAGGCTGATTCTGCCGACTGCCAGCAGTTTGATCCTGACCGGCTCAAGGTTGACTCAGCCTTCTATCCTTCCGAGGTCAGTAAAATGAGGACTCAGATTGTTGGGGGCAATATGCTGACTCTGTAAACTGCTTAGAGAGGGTTGTAAAGCACTGTGAAGTGGTATATAAGTCTAAGTGCTACTGCTATTTCTACAGTCACTATGATCACTATGGACTTTCAGTTTGCTTGCTGGTTTTTTAGCAATTTTTAAAAAGTTTTACAGGGTAGGGGTGCTAACCTTGTGCCCAACCTTCCTCACTTTATCTGAACTTGAGACCAGCTGGGGTGCCCCAAAACAGAGTTGGCCCAGGTGTAGGAGTTGTACAAACTGCTAACACAAAAAGAAGAAAAGCTGCAGGAAGATCAAAGGAACTGAACAATGTAAGTTGTGCACCAGTCTTGTGCACCAGTTGCGACCCTACTTGGAGAGGGAGGCTTTGCTCACAGTCACTCATGCCCTTGTCACCTCACGGCTAGACTACTGTAACGCGCTCTACATGGGGCTACACTTAAAGAGCATCCGGAGACTGCAATTGGTACAAAATGCAGCTGCACAAGCTGTGGTGGGTGTGCCGAGATACACCCACGTAACACCTATCCTCCGCCAGCTGCATGGTTGCCTATTAGTCTCCGGTCGCAATTTAAGGTGTTGGTTTTGACCTTTAAAGCCCTACATGGCTCAGGGCCAGGTTACCTCTGGGACCGCATCCTACCACATTCCTCCCTACGTCCGGTCAGGTCCCACAGAGTAGGCCTCCTCCAGGTCCCATCAGCTAAACAATGTCGGCTGGCAGGCCCGCGGGGGAGAGCCTTCTCTGTGGGAGCCCCATCTCTCTGGAACCAACTCCCACCAGAGATCCGGACTATCCCCACCCTACTGGCCTTCCGCAAAGCCGTGAAGACATGGCTCTTCCGGCAGGTGGGGTGAAGAAGTAGAAGATCGGATTCCCCTGAATGAATGTTGTTGTGTTTTATATTGTCATGTCTTTTTTACTGTACTGTTCTTATTCCCATTGTACGCCGCCCTGAGTCCTACGGGATTGGGCGGCCTATAAGAACTTTTAATAAATAAATAAATAAATAAATAAATAAGTAAATGTTGATAATAGAATGCAGAATTCTAATGAAACTGGAATTCTGCATTGAATTATGCACATTTTCTAACATTGTTCTGTGGGAAGTACACCCAAAAGGACAGTGCAGTGGTGAAATCCAATTTTTTTTACTACCGGTTCTTTGGTGGGCATGGCAGGGGAAGGATACTGCAAAATCTCCATTCCCACCCCACTCTTGGGCCAGCCAGAGGTGGTATTTGTGGGTTTTCCAAACTACTCAAAATTTCCGCTACCGGTTCTCCAGAACCTGTCAGAACCTGCTGGATTTCACCCCCGGGACAGTGCCAGAAACCTCACAGCATCAGAAACCTCAGAAAACTGTGCCAAGAAACTCAAGCCAGCCCTTCCCCCTTTAAGAAAACCAAGAAGCACCAGCTGAAAGAAAAACTCAGAGCAGCCCTCCTAACAGACCTGACAATAGAAACACTTAAGTAGAGCCATTAAGATAAGGGGAATCAGGCTAAAAATAACTCACCAAGGCAAAACCAGAACTCCCTTTTTCCTGCACCCTGACAAGATTAACCCCCAGGATAGGAAAGACATAGGACCTGGGACAGGATTAACCCATAAAGGCAGGAAGACAGGATCCAGGGCAATCATTTTAACTAGAGGCACACAAATAAACCCATCAAGCTGCAGGAGCTTCAAAGGGGAATTAAGCATAAAAGGCTCAGAGTCACATTTCCAAGTTTGATTGCAAGCCAGGAACACTTGAGCTGTGTCACTACTTTTCTTGCCCTCCTGAATTAAAGGATCCCTTTTCTGGCAGCTGGCTTCCATGTCTATTTCTTCTCAGCATCGGTGACTGCTTCCCAGCTGGGAAATGAGCACAGGAAATTTCTTCCAACAGGTCATTAGAATTCTGGAGGAAGGGGCTGCAGAGTAGACTGAATCTATAAAATAAAGGCACCTGAGAACTTGAGTTATTTGCTGAGCCTTTCTCTTAGCAAAGATACTCCTAGATGCCATTTTGATCAACCTTAGATCTCAAAGTTCTTGAGTCAAGTCACAAAAATAAAGAAAACAATAGGAACCCTAACCCTAACCCTTTTTCTTTGAAGAAGATTTGAATCACAAATAGTGGTGAATTGCAAATGTTTGCTGTTTAGAAGTCTTCTAATATCAAATAAAAAGAAGTGCTGACTCTCCAAACTTCATAATTCCTTTTGGGCCAAAACAATGGGATTGATTGATTGATTATATGCCATCAACTCAATGTAAGCTTTTAGCAACTACTTGAATAAATCTTCTTCAGGAGGATCTGTCCACAATCTGATAGGCCAATTGTTGCTGTAACTAAGTCTACCCACCTTGCTGCTGGTCATCCTCTTCTTTTTCTTTCCACCTTTCTTTGTTTTCTTGGCTACCAATAATATTGTTCCAAATGCAGAATTGAGTCATTCTGCTATAAAAAGCAAAGTAAACACATTTCAATCCAGGCAGATTGAAGTGATAAACAGAGCAAAGCAACAATTTTGCACAGCGAATGCTGGAAGAATGGCGGAAGTCCCTTAAGCTGTTCTATTTAAGCTTCTTGTCCATTTTATCCCGCTGTAGAACAGAATTGTAACTCCTGTGATTTTTGTCTTGTACTTCCTAAACTGATCAGCTGCCCTTAAATATAACTAGACAACCCATGATGACCTCTTGAGTCATCATTTCAGAGATATTTCCTTACATAAATTGATAAACAGACTGACCACAGGTGGGTAAAAAAAACTGTAGCAGTGGGAGTGACTTCTGACTTCCTGCCAGCTTCCCCATTGACTTTGCTTGTGGGAAGCTGGCAGCAGAGACTGTTGGAAATGATGAGCACATGGCTGTGGCTAACCATGGGAGTACAATAGTGCTCCAGGATGGCACGTATGGTGGTGCAGAAACAACAGCTTTGCTAATACAACTGGTCTGAAGAGCCTTAATATTTCAACCCCATGGGAGTAACCCGAGGTGGCGCAGTGGTTAAAATGCAGCACTGCAGTTCAGCAGTTCAGCTGTTCAAATCTCACCAGGCTCAAGGTTGACTCAGCCTTCCATCCTTCCAAGGTCGGTAAAATGAGGACCCAGATTGTTGGGGGCAATATGCTGAACTCTGTAAACCACTTAGAGAGGGCTGTAAAGCACTATGAAGCGGTATATAAGTCTAAGTGCTATTGCTATTGCTAATGGATCCCAGATTTTGAATTCATTCTTTAAGTTATCCTATTGAACTATCTTGATTCAAAAATTGTTGCCCTGTGATGTTCCATTTTGCCCAATTGAAGGTTACAAATAGACAAACAAACAGGAGAGTTTTAATAGTATATAGATGGAGAATTGTTCGAACATTTTACAAGAAGAATACTCAACTCCTCTGCTCGCAATAAAATTCCTTATTCCAGTAGACTTGAAATTTTAGGCCTGGATAACCTTGAACTACGCCGTCTACGTTCCGACCCAAGCTTAGTACACAAGATCATCCTACCTGTTAATGACTACTTTAAATTCAACCACAATAACACTAGGGCTATCAATAGATACAAACTAAATGTATTCCACTCTAATCTTGATTGCAGAAAATACGACTTCTGCAATAGAGTAGTAAATGTCTGGAACACTTTACCTGATCCTGTTGTTAGTTTCTCTAACCCCCATACCTTTTACCTTAAACTGTCTACTGTGGACCTTACATGTTTCTTAAGAGGTCCCTAAGGGGGCGTGCACAAGCGCACCAACATGCCTACCGTCGCTGTCCTACTGTACCCATTTGTATGTACTCATTTTATGTGTTTATGGCTATGTTTTGCTTCTTTATATCCATGTATTTGTGCCATTTTTTCATGTGTCCTGTTTCCTTGCACTTGTTGACAAATAAAAATAAAATAAATAAATAAATAAATAAAATTAGTAAATGTTGGAACAGGTTGGATTCAAACGAGATCCAGTCTGAGTATGGAATGGATTGCCTGTGTGTATGCTAAGCAACGAACTGGGATGAAGAGGGTGGAGGAAGAGAGGGAGCAATAAAGAGAGGGACAAAATAGCCTGACGGCCGTGGATCCCCTTTCCTTGAGAGTCATGGGTAGCTTCTTCATTTTATGTTATATATATTTTTATTCTAGTCTGCTTTGAATTAATAATATAGTCACTATATATATTTTCTAAAATTGCAGGAGATGAGTATTTCTAATGAATGGGCTGGCTAGCATGAGATTAATGGTTCGTTAATGATTCAATTGCACCTTCTATTGTATTTTCTATATCTTAATTTGGGGCATTGGTTTAAAATATACCGTATTTTTCAGAGTATAAGACGCACCGGAGTATAAGACGCACCTTAGTTTTTGGGGAGGAAAATAGGGGAAAACAATCTGCCTACCAGGTATTCATCTGGCTAGCATCCTTAGTCTGGTCAGCTTCAGCACATTATTTTATCCCCTGGTTAGGACTTAAAAAAACCTTCTTCTGAGAGAGTAACAATAAAAGAGCCTGCAAGCCAGTAAGAGCTGGGAAGATCGTTAGCACCTGGTTAGGGCTAGAAAAAAACTTCTTTGGAGCAAGTAGAGCAATGAAAAAAAAACTTGCAAAGACTTAGGGCTGGAAAAACATTCTTCTGAGAGAGTAACAATGAAAGAGCCTGCAAGCAGGTAAGAGCTGGGAAGATCGTTAGCACCTGGTTAGGGCTGGAAAAAACCTTCTTTGGAGCAAGTAGAGCAATGAAAAAAAAACCCTGCAAAGACTTAGGGCTGGAAAAACATTCTTTGGAGAGAGTAACAATGAAAAAGCCTGCAAGGTAAGAGCTGGGAAGATCTGTTAGCACCTAGTTAGGGCTGCAAAAAAAAGCTACATTCGAAGTATAAGACGCACCCAAATTTTCAGCCACTTTTAGGGAGGAAAAAGGTGCGTCTTATACTCCAAAAAATACGGTATATTGTTGTTTCATGTACTTTCCTGAATGAAATCATTTGTATTTTGAAAAGCAGCTTAGAAGTCTGCTAAATGAGTGAATGAATGAATTCATGCTCTGCATAAAAATTCTCACTTTTTGGTACTGGTTCTCATTCTATTACAATGGAAATTGCTTTTCTTTTAAAGGAGAAGAAAAGTATTTCTTCTTAAAATTATCATCTTTTAACGACTCCATAATCCCTTGTGGGGTGGAGTCTGGACAACTGAATGGAGCCAGCAGAGTGTTTTAATGGCTGGATGCCCTTCCTGTTGCCAATGTGGAATTTTGTTCAGCAGATATATTCTCAGTGCGCCCAGAGAGAAAAATATCTGCCTCTACCTAGGATTGAACTCACAGCCTCCTGATTGTGAGGCAAGAGCTTCACCTCTAGGCCACCGCACCACTCCTATTTCTTCTTAAAATTATGTAACTAAATAATACAAGCTAACCAAAGAAATAGTCTGCCTTTCAATTTACTGTCATTTTTCTGGCAGATACAGTTTGGTCTAGTGGTTAAGGCATTAGGGTAGAAACAGGAGACTGTGACTTGTAGTCCTGCCTTATGCATGAAAGTCAGCTGGGTGACTGAGCCAACCAGAGGTGGGTTCCTGCCGGAGCTGCCCAGTGCGCAGCTCCGGTAGGGGGCAGCAGATTGCCCAACCGCTCCGGAGCCCTCTCTGCCAGTCCACAGCCGCGCATCACCATTTTCCCCCAGTGATTTCAGGTCGATTTTGCTTCTGCACATGCGCGGAAGCCAAATCGCGCCAAAATCTCTCTCTCTCTCGCGTCCCCTCGTGAGATTTTGGCGTGATTTTGCTTCCGCACATGCGCAGAAGCAAAATCGCATGAGGGGCGCGCGTGCATAGTGAGCGAGTGCCCCCCCAAAGCGTGGAGATGCGCGTGCATGGCTCCGGCAGCGAGGTAAGTAAGCAACCCACCCCTGGAGCCAACTACCAGGAGACTGAGTTCTAGTCCCACTTTGGACATAAAAGCCAGCAGGTGTTAGCCACAAAGAATCAGGACCATTCGTAAGGTTGCAGCATAGAAGATTTATTCAAGCTTATACACAAGATTTTAGTTAATTAAAGTTCAGCACTGAATTGGCGTGTCATGGTTCTGAGTAATGATCCCAATCAATTCAGGACTCTGAGGCTGTAGCTTTTCTCAAAGATCTCCTTTATTGGATATAACAGATTGACACGTTCAAATATGAAACCAACTCTAAATATTTCCCGCATTTTCAGTATAATAAAAGAAATAGATATCAACACCCCTCCCCCACTGTCACTGGTCACGTTAACCAACCAGGTAGATGGCAGGCTGCTCAGCTACTCCCTCCAGCCATTACAAACTCTTGTTGAGATGATCTTGATTCCCACAGGCCTTATCGCTATTAGGTCTGGCACCTGGGAGGAGATTATCCCACACCCTGTAGTTCCCCTCATTTCCCCCCTAAAGTCATTTTGAGAGTTGACAGTTGGTGCCAGTTAAGGGTCAACAGAATTCAAGAGGGGTAGAACTTGGAGCACTTGTGGAAATGCAACGACTCTAAGCTAATGACTCACTTAACTCCATCCCCCCCCAGCTCTGCCTGCTCCTCTCCTAAAGCTAGGTGACTTTGGGCCAGTCACTCTCTCTCTCAGCCCAACTCACCGGGTTGTTGTTGTTTTGAGAAAATAGGAGGAGGAAGGAGTATGTTCACTGTGTTGAGATATTTATAGAAATTATAAAAGTGGGGTAAAAATAAATAAATCTCCTTCTTACATTTTTATTAAACCACTAAGGAAGTAATCAAGGGGATTTTCAAATTGGAAAGTGGGGGCCATTAGAATGATAGTAAGAATTTCACAGAAAATGATCCCCCCCAACATATCAGGAATAGCACCCGCTGCCACTTCCAACAATCAAGCAAGCACAAAAACGCATCCAGAGAAATCCAACATAATTTTTCAAGCAAGATGGAATTAAAGTGGAACCTCCTTTGCAGTGGATGAAGACTTTTGAGAGAACTGTAAGTGCAAGGCAGAGTTCCTCACAGTGTTGTAACGGCCAAGTACAAATGAAATTAAAGTTGAAAATTAACTGAGGGGAGTTGCAGTATCCTTGTGGGATTTCCCAACCCATTCTCATCTCTTCCACTCCCCCATCTATATTCCGTGAAATCAGTACTGATCCAGTAATGGGTTGCAAATCCCGTTGCTATCAGTTTGTGTGCGTGCTCGCACGCACATGCAACACTTTTGCGCATGCGCAGAAGCGTCCAGGGTGGGCGGAGCCTCCCACCGCCGCCGCTACTGGTTCGTAGATCCAGGCTGTACCGGTAGCAACCCACTGCTGTACTGATCCCCTCAGAGCTATTTTGAAAGGAAATTAAAACAAAAGCTAAGGAGAAAGGAAGATGATCTTCAACCACTCAGTCAAGTACAGCAAGAGAAGTGAGTTTTACCTCAAATACTTGTTTCGTTGAGTGGCCTCTGGGTATTCTGGGAAATACCAATCCTGATAACGAAGCGAGGAAACCAAGCGTAAGAGGATCAGAGAGCGATGGTAAAGCAATAAAAATACCTGTTATAGATAAAATGAAAGAGGCTGCACAATAAATAAGAAAAGGGAAAAAGCATGTGTAGCAGAGATGGAAATCTATATCTATATCTATGTATCAGTGGACAATGCTTTCAGCGTACCTAGATCCTTGCAAAAAAAGATTCAGCTAGTACAATACAAAGACTCTGGTAATACAGGGGGTAATTTATTGACAAAAGCAGCAACCGGTGGAGAGAATAAATGTGTATGTTAATATTCATGCCTGAGCATTCAAAAAAGATAGAAGGAATCCATCATTTAAATTTTTCTAAAAATTTTAACCTTAAATTATTTGGTTTTTAATGTTTTATTATAAATTGTACACTGCCCAGAACCTCTCTGTGAGAGAGATGAGCAATTAAGAAATTGGATACAAATAAAATCATAAAATAAAATAAAAACAGAAGAGGGGAAAGAGATGCCATGTTATGAAAAGAGCATTCCAGAAAAGGGAATAGCTCAGAAAATTATGAGAGACGTTGGCAATCAAGAGGATTTAAAAAAATACCACCACAGGGATTACATGTAGGATATTTGAAGGACTGCCTCTCCGCTGTTACAGCCACCGAGCCCATGTGGGGATTTTTTTATTCTTTTATTATGCAGTGGATTTTAAAATGTTTCAAGCCTCCCAGAGTCACCTATGTATGAGTTGGGAAGCTATGTAAATTTGTTTAATACATAAATAAAAATAAATATAGCCTCTTAGGATCATCATTCAATTATTGATAGTGCGTAATGTTCATAGTGTTTTCCTCAGGTAAGCAAAACCTGGTGCTTGACTATGTGTTCATTCATTCTTTCCCCCCAATGAAGGATAGAATAGAATAGAATAGAATAGAATAGAATAGAATAGAATAGAATAGAATAGAATAGAATAGAATAGAATAGATTAGAATAGAATAGAATAGAATAGAATAACAGAGTTGGAAGGGACCTTGGAGGTCTTCTAGTCCAACCCCCTGCTTGGGCAGGAAACCCTACACCACTTCAGACAAATGGTTATCCAACATCTTCTTAAAAACTTCCAGTGTTGGAGCATTCACAACTTCTGGAGGCAGGCTGTTCCAAGGATTAATTGTTCTAACTTGCAGGAAATTTCTCCTTAGTTCTAAGTTGCTTCTCTCCTTGTTTAGTTTCCACCCATTGCTTCTTGTTCTACCCTCAGGTGCTTTGGAGAATAGCTTGATTCCCTCTTCTTTGTGGCAGCCCATGAGATATTGGAACACTGCTATCATGTCTCCCCTAGTCCTTCTTTTCATTAAACTAGACATCCAGTTCCTGCAACCGTTCTTCATATGTTTTAGCCTCCAGTCCCCTAATCATCTTTGTTGCTCTTCTCTGCATTCTTTCTAGAGTCTCAACATTCTTTTTGCATCGTGGCGACCAAAACTGAATGCAGTATTCCAAGTGTGGCCTTATCAAGGCATTATAAAGTGGTATTAACACTTCATGTGATCTTGATTCTATCCCTCTGTTAATGCAGCATAGAACTGTGTTGGCTTTTTTGGCAGCTGCTGCACACTGCTGGCTCATATTTAAATGGTTGTCCACTAGGACTCCAAGAGTCCTAGTGGAATTATACCTTTCCTTCAAAGTTACTTTCGTGGCATTCTCTCTATAGTTTAGAAATAGCCTTGGTGTTGTGACTTGCCCGCGTCCCGTGCAGATGATGGAGGACCCGGAGGACGTGGAGCCACTCATGTCGCAGCAGGACCACCCCGTGTACCTGGCACCTGAGTCTGCCAGCGATGACGACTCTGTGCCAGAGGAGGAAGACCAGCCAGGACCTTCTGCACCTGCTCAGCAAAGTGAGTCGTCAGAGGAAGAGGAGCCTCTGCTGGATGCTAGGGCTCGTAGAGCAGCCAGCAGGCAGGAGGTCTCCTCGGAGGTAGCACTGAGGGCTAATTGGGCCACGCCCTCAGTGCCTATTTAAGTCCGGTACAGTCAGAGATCCGTGCTGAAAACAACACCAGTGTTTCTCGAGCACCATTGGAGTTTCTTGCAATCAGAGTTTTTGCGTTTGGAAGCTAACATCATCTGTCTGGGACACCAGCCAGCTCAAGTGAGTTTGAGATAAGGAAGCTAATTGCCTCTGTATTTGAACTTAACCCACGAAGAGCCCAAAGACATTTGAGACTCTGTTCTTTGTATCTTTTCTGGACATTATACCTGTTGTGCCTTTACTAAGAAGCTTTATTAGTAAAGAGATACTTTTATTTGATTATTAGAAACGTTTATGTGTGCGTTTCTGGTCGGGTTGCGGTGCTGGGACACAACACTTGGCTGAGAGAATGTGGCTCGTCCAAAGTCACTCAGAGAATTTCCATGGGTGTGGGTGATCTTGAATGTAGGTTTCCTAGATCAAGACCTTCACCCCTCTACCATCCTGGCTTCTTTATATAGTCTATGGAGGGCCCCAAGGCCAAGAATGACACATGGTGATTCTTCTAAGCTAAGTTCTTTATTTCCACACCAATAGACATAATCCTTCCAGATTTAGGACTCTACTATCTGCATATATATACTGAAAACTTTTAGGTAGGGGTTGTTTCCCTTTCTCTCACACAAAATATCTGGGTTGAGTTGTCTCCTATTTTTCCAGAATCTCCCCATCTTACCCCCAGGAATCCAACCCACTACATTCCATCACAGTTGTATAACCCACAATTTTATTCACTCAACTGGCCAACTTAACCAGGTGATTCTCTGCAGAGATTCACTTTCTGGCATTCCAGCAAATTTTCTACAATTTTCTTATTATCGGTGAGAATAGGGGTGGGCTACTAAATTTCCAAGGCTGCATACTACACCCAGACACCAATTCTGCAAGTTTCACAGTATCTTACCATCATGAATTAAACGACCAGTCAGTGCCATCCTAACAGGCTGTGTGTAAGCCCCATGCTTATTTAATGTGGATTTATCCATATTTTCTTGACACAACCAGATGCGGAAATGATGAAAAATGGGGAGGAAAGCTTTAAAATTGACTTAGCATAGCTAAAAATAGGAACACTCACCCCCAGCAAATCCTGACTTTGCCCCTGTGCTACACAGGCTTCATTGTATTGCGTCATTGTCGCTTGTCTCTTAGAAGACATTGAGTGACTTACAGACATCATTAGGTTTATGTTACTCCTTTAATATTTCATCTCCTGAGGAACTTTTCTTTGCTTCTGGTGTATATATTATTTTCACTGCTTTTTAACATTTTAGTGACATTGTTTATGTTCTTTTCTTTTCTGGCACCGACACTGGTTGACTTGCCACTCATTTGCCAACTTTGGATTCCTTATTTACAGAAGTTGGAAGGGACCTTGGAGGTCTTCTGGTCCAACTCCGTCTTGAGCAGGAGACCCTATACTGGGTGTTGGCAACCTGCGGCTCCAGAGCTGCATGCGCCTTGTTGAGCCCTCTGCTGTGGCTCCCTGTCCCATCACTGGCTGGCCCAGCCCCTCGCCCTCCCCTCCCCCGCCTGGCCTGAGAAGGTAAGGGCAACGGCAGGGGATGGAGAAGTGGCTGGGGCTGATTCTCTGGCATCTTACTCTTGTGGAGCTTCTTCCAGCCCTTGTTGGTCCTGGGTGTGCCTCGGTCACTTGGGGAGACACACAACCTGGTCTCTGCCCCGAGACACTGGCCTGGCCTGGCCGTGACCGATGTTGGCTTCACTAACATGAGGGCTGGTGGGATGGGAATGGAATCCGGGAGGATGGGACATCGGAAAGGGGGACGGGCCAGCAGCACCCAGCCATGGCTTTAAGAGGTTCACGACAATGGGAAAAGGGAGCTGGCCCTGCCCCGCCGAACATCGCACACACACCTTGGGGGCCAGACTCAGAGAAAGCCCTCTCTCTCTCTCTCTCTCTCTCTCTCTCTCTCTCTCTCTCTCTCTCTCTCTCTCTCTCTCTCTCTCTCTCTCTCTCTCTCTCTCTCTCTCTCTCTCTCTCTCTCTCTCTCTCTGAAAGCCGCGGCTGGGCCAACTCAGCAAGCACTCCTTGAGGTGCTTTGCTACTCCTTTTATTTCTATGGTTCAAGCGAGCGCCAAAGCGCAACAAAGTGCTTAAGGAGGGTCTCCCCGCACGTGCACACCCTCCTGGCCCCGCCACAGCCGGCTAGGGGCTCACAAGAGGAGAAGGAGGGGGAGGAGGAGGAGGGTTGCCGGAGCCTTAGTGCAGGAGCTAAGTGCCCCTGTACCTGGCTTCGTGCCACATTTGCGTGTAAGGCAGCCTTTGCTTCCTGCTGCTTCAGGCTGGAGCTCGCGCCCTCCACGCTCGGCTGAACAGCTGCTGAGGGGGATGACACAGCAAGGCAATGGCCGGAGCCTTAGTACAGGAGAGAGGCCATGTCCTGTTGCATCCTGTTAAGACCCTCCTTAAGCAAGCGGCCACCCACCCTGCGTGCGCCTTTGCTGCGCTTTGGCATTCACTTGAGGAGGGTCTCCCCTTGCTTGCACACCCTCCAGACCCCACCACAGCTGGCCAGGGGGGCCCCAAGAGGAGAAGGAAGGAGGAGGAGGAGGAGGACAGTCACCCAAAGGAAAGCCTCCACCATGGCTGGCGATTGTTCCTCAGCCAACCCGGATTTCCAAAAAGAAGAAATAAAAGGATTAGCGAAGAGTCCGAAGGAGAGCTTGCTGGCTTGGCTCAGGTGCAGCTGAGGGAGAGAGAGAGGGGGGGAGAGGGAGAGGGAGGGAGAGGGAGGGAGAGGGAGGGGGAGAGAGGGGGGAGAGAGAGGGGGGGAGAGAGAGGGAGAGAGGGGGGGAGAGGGAGGGAGAGAGGGAGAGGGAGAGAGAGGGGGAGAGAGAGGGAGAGAGAGAGGGAGAGAGAGAGAGGGAGAGAGAGAGATACAGAGAGAGGGGGAGGGGAGAGACATAGAGACACACACAGAGAGTGATACACAGAGAGGGGGGGGAGAGAGGGGGGAAGATAGGGAGAGGGGGAGAGTGAGAGATACAGAGAGGGGGGAGAGAGGAGAGAGGAGAGAGGGTGAGATAGATAGAGAGGGGGGGAGAGGAAGATAGGGAGAGGGACAGAGAGAGAGACACACAGAGAGAGATACAGAGAGATACAGAAAGACGGTGGGAGAGAGGGGGAGAGAGAAACAGAGAGAGAGACAGAGAGAAGTGGGGGACAGAGACAGAGATACACAGAGAAGGAGGGGGCAGAGAGATACAGAGAGAGATACAGAGAGAGATACAGAGAGGGGAGAGAGGGGGAGAAAGAAACAGAGAGAGAGAATGGTTTTGTGGCTGGGTAGGCGTGGCTGGGGGGTCATGTGACTGGGTGGGAGTGAGTGACATCAAGTTGGCCACGCCCATCCAGGTTTTGTGGTTCCTGGTGTTTTTTTTTTCTGTGGGAAACGGGTCCAAATGGCTCTTTGAGTGTTGCAGACCGCTGCCCTATACCATTCAAATGGCTGTCCAATCTCTTCTTTTAAAAACTCCACTGTTGGAACACCCACACGCCATTCCACTGATTAATTTCTCTGATTGTCAGGAAATTTCTCCTTAATTCTAGGTTGGATCTTCCTTTCATAAGTTTCCATCTGTTATTTTTTGTTCTGCCCTCAAGTACTTTGGAGAATAGGTTGACCCCCTTTTTTCTGTGACTGCCCCTCAAATATTGGAAATACTGCTATTAGGTCACCCCTAGTTTTTCTCTTTAATAGTATTTATGTATTTATTTATGTATTTATTTATTCATATTTTGTTGCAGCCCTTTGGGCAAAAACTGGCACATCACTGTCACCAGCATTCTAGAGTTTCTTTTCTTTGTGCTAAGATTGTCCAAACAGTACCAGTACTGCTTTTCCTTAAACATCCAGCAATTGCACTATAATTTGAGCTATTCGTCTCCTTCATCAAAATCTTTTAAGGGAAGACCGCAAAATCGACACATACATTTGCCTGTGTGTCAAACTGGCTGCTGATAATACCCCACTTCTGTGAAAGGGATGTGGGATAGAGGCACTGAGATGCTACTTTCCCACAACAGTACCTGTTATTGCAACTAGATTTAGCAACATCATGGTCTTGCTTCAGAAAATGCTCAAATCTGGGAATTCCCATAGAGCTTTTGCTGATTGAGGTTTGAACGAATTTGAATTCATTCTTGGTGGATACTTTGTTATATAAATTGAAGTTTATAGACTCTTACCATGGATATTTTATCATTTATCTTATTGCAGATGTTTTATGACTGCCAAAATTCAACGTTTATGTATACGTTGCGTCTACAAAGTTGCTAATGGCCAGGACTCCTATAGGATTCGGTGATATACTGGCTGAAGAATTAAACAAATGCTTGAATTGTTTAATTCATTGATTAATTGGCCAAACCCTAGGTGAAACTTTGGTGATTTTCACCAGCAAATTAGAAATATACATTCAGTCTATTTACACTAGTATTAGTTGTATTTTTACTAGAGTATTTTAGATTTGCAATAATGTTAGTAGTATTTTAGCAGGGCATTTTTCTATGCAGATTTGTAGTAGTATTTTTAGCAGAAAGAAAATTTAAGAGTGCAATCTACCTTCAGTCTGGAGATTTTCTGGGTTTCGGAGATTTTGGAAATCAAATCATGTGCTGATCCAAGGTAGCTGTCAGAAAGAGCATCGCTTCAGTCTAAGACAGAAGGTTGAAAATATTAATGATCTCACAGGCGTTTTAGGGATAGCTGGAGTATATCTATTTTAAATTAACCTGCAGGGTACTTAGCTTTCCAAAATATTGAGTTCTTGTCTTTACAAGTAATTCAATAATGGGCCTCTTTTCCCCTTTTTTCTCTTTTTGGCAGCTGATCTAAACAGCAAGGTTAATTACCTGTGGAAGAAAAGATTAGGTAATCCAAAGTTAAACTCCACAAGGCCCTATAGCTAATTGATTTCCCACAGAAACAGATAAAAAAAGCCTTTCTTAATGAAGATACACTTTCTACGTTTTGTTTACATTTGTTAACTTTAAATTTCCATGCCTGAGAGAATGAATCAGCTCGTTCATTCATTCATTCTTGTGAAGTTGTAGCTTCAAGTATTCAACTTCTCACAACTCACTTCTACATCTCCATTCGAACAAGGATGGACAAACTAATTTATGGCCAAAGAACAATAATTGAAAATGTATTTTCAAGCCATTTGACTGATGATATAATGTCTCCTACCTTGCAGAAGAAGTTGGACTAGAACACCTCTGAGGCAGCGGTGGGTTGTTCTCAGTTTGGCCCAGTTCTTAGAACGGGTAGCACCAGCGGCAGGAGGCTCCACCCACCCACCCGGGACACTTCTGCGCATGCGCAGAAGTGTTGTGGGTGTGCGCGCACACGCACAAACCAGTAGTAAAGGGGTTTAGAACCCACTACCGCTCTGAGATCCCTTCCAGGCCCTATGATTCTATATTATATAACGATTTATTTATTTATTTAAATAAATAAAGAGCATAATAATATTTTTTCAAAAGGCAAGTGGACTTTCTTGGTTTTTTTTCCCTTGAAAATGTTTCGCTTCTCATCCAAGAAGCTTTTTCAGTTCTCCAAAAAGCCTCTTGGATAACAAGTGAAATATTTTCAAGGAAAAAAACAAGGACGTCCAATTGCCTTTTGAAAAACAATAACACACCTTTGGAACAATCACAACCTGGATGAATGAGAATCTCCATAGCATAAGAATAGGAACTCTAAACCTGTATTTAATCAGCTTTAAATGTTTTCTTCCCAAATACATATTTCTTCTTCACTTCTATGAAGTGCTGAGTCTTCATAGAGCATTCAGGAAGTATGAAAACCAACTGGTAGCAAAATTTTAATCTGCTGGAAAAGTGTCATTTGGGTCAATTTCCCTCTTAATGTTCAAAAAAATGAATCTGTCAGAGTGCCTATCTTGAAGGACAATCTACAAGGGGTAGACAGAGATGAATTTCTCCCGGTTTGGACCAGATCGCCTGAACCAGTAGCGACCCGCTTGTGATATCACTGTCGGTGCCGTTCCGTGTGTGCCGCCATCTTTTTTTTTGGGATTTTTCCCCTTCCGCGGCTTGAAAAAGAGCCCTCCCGCCTGCCCACAGGGGAATTCTGACCTTTATTTCTTCGCCTGAAGCATAGCTGATGAACTCCTCAGCTGTGTTTTGGGCTAATTCCTGCTTCTGAGCATGCGCGGAAGTGAAATCGCACAAGGGGACGTCGGAAGTGAAATCGCACGAGGGGACGAAACGTCGCAATGCGAACCGGTGACAAAGGTAAGTGGAACCCACCCCTGGGCTAGATATGCATGAACTTTGCTCTGTGTTTGTGTATCTATATTTGGTTGAGGGGCACAATGGCTCAGCTCTTAAAGATGCCGAGCTTGTCGGCTGGAAAGCCGGCAGCCTCAGTTCAAGACCCGAGTGCTGCACAAGGGGTGGGCTCCTGTCCTTGCCCCAACCCCTGTTCACCTAGCAGTTTGAAAACATGCAAATGTAAGTAGATAAATAGGTACCGTTTTAGTGGGAAGGTAACAGCATTCTGTGTGCCTTTGGCACATAGCCATGCTGGCCACATGACCATGAAAAACGTCTTTGGACAACCCTGGCTTTTTCAGCTAAGAAATGGAAATGAGCATTGTCCCCTAGATTTTAGACATGACTAGATAGGGAAACCTTTATCTTTTAATATTTGATTGATTCAAATATTTGATATTTGAAACCTTCACCTTTTTATATTTGATTAGCTGCTGGACTGCCTTTTCATTTTATTTCCTGTAAAAGTACAGCCAATAAATAAAAGTTTGATTTGTCAAGGGTTTGATGAATTAGCCAAATTTGGGTTTGCTCAGTTTGTCCCTGTCCTCTCAGTAAATTAAAGTTTTGCCATGCTGATTTGAAGATTCGGTGCCAAAGAAAATTCACACAAAAATTTCATATACGTTTTTTGTGAGCCTTTCCTAGCACGCACACCTTTCTGCCAGCTATTTTCTGCTGATAATGTGTTTTTGTGTTTTCCCCTAACACACCTGTTTCTCTTGGCTGTTGGTGTGCATCTTTGGAGTTGTGCACCACACTGCCGCATTCTGATAAATGTTGACTCCATTGCTTTCCAGTTTGGGAAAATAAGGATTAAGGATATTTTCCTGCTAGATTTTGGACTGAATTACTGTTGCTTGGTTAGTAGTAGAGAGAAAATTCATAGAGCTAGTTCAAAGGACTTGAAGTCACATTAAGAAGCCACATCCCACAGAATTGGATTGGACTCAAATGTTAGCCCCAGGAAAGAAAGTGGCTTTCACTTTTAGTTGAGCTAAATAAGGATTTTAATAAATGTTGACTATGTGCTAACAATGACTACCAATCTTACTAATGTGAAGAGTGCCAGCTATGCAGCTGGAAAACTGGGCACTAGCTCATTTTATTTTTCACAATTCCTGACAAAGAATGCTGATTTACAGTGTAAGAAGTGCTGAGAGCAAAAAATAAAAATAACCACAAGCCTTTGTCTGCAAACCTCATCAGAAAACTGTAAGAAGACCCTTATTGGATCAGATAAAAATATCTCAGAATTGTACAACCTAAACCCAAGGGTACTAATTCTATACCTCCAGAGGTGGGTTCCTGCCTGTTCCTGCCGGTACGGTTAATAGCTGTTGTTCGGCGCAGAGCCGAAGACGCTGCTGCCGTTCGCGGCGCGGGAGCTTTCCCCGGGCTCTTTCCCCGCCCTCATGGACGCCGCCAATTGCGTTCTTTTGCCCTCTGCGCATGCAGAACGCTTTGCGCATGCGCAGAGGGCAAAAGAACGCAATTGGCGGTGTCCATGCGGGCGGGTGGCAGCGCCCGGGGAAAGCCCCCGCGCCGCGAATGGCAGCAGCGTCTTCGGCTCTGCGCCAAACAACAGCTATTAACCGTACCAGCAGGAACCCACTACTGTATACCTCCAAATACTGGATGTAAAACCCCGAGCTCATGCCTCAAATGTTCCACTGAGTTGTACTTTTGGGGACATTGTGAATACTGCAACTTCAAAAATTAGATGAAGAAAATATTTATATGGGGAGTAATTAGAGATAGTCCTTGACCTATGACCACAATAAAGCCCCAAATTTCTGTTGCTAAGTGAGACAGTTGTTAAGTAAGTTTTGCCCCATTTTACGACCTTCCTTGCCACAGTTGTTAAGTGACTCACTGCAGTTGTTTAGTTAGTAACACGGTTGTTAAGTGAATCTGACGTCCTCATTGACTTTGCTTGTCAGACGATCACAAAAGGTAATCAGATGACACGGGGACACTGCAACCTCCATAAAATACAGGTGAGTTGACAAGTGTCAGAATTCTGATAGTCATAATGGTAATAAGTGTGAGAAATGGCCATAAGTTGCTTTTTTCAGTACTATTGTAACTTTGAATGGTCACTAAATAAATAGTGGTAAATTGAGGGCTATTTACATTGACTTCTCTGGAGAAGGCTCTATTGCTGGGAAAAGTGGAAAGAAAGAGAGGAAGAAGACCATCACCAGCAAGGTGTGCTGGCCTATCTCTCTCTCTCTCTCTCTCTCTCTCTCTCTCTCTCTCTCTCTCTCTCTCTCTCTCTCTCTCTCTCTCTCTCTCTCTCTCTCTCTCTCTCTCTCTCTCTCTCTCTCTCTCTCTCTCTCTCTCTCTCTCTCTCACACACACACACACACACACACACACACATCTGGTTTAGTGAGTTTATTAATGTTCCCCAGCAATTCCCTTCACCCAGCCTCAGAACTGTCCCAAATAAATCCAGCCACAAGCAGGCCAAGATTAGCCCACAGGGCAATGGCCAATAGTCCATAAAGCAATGGAAAGCTCAAACAAATAAATCCACCAGGCAAAACTGAAACACACACACAAGAGCTCACTTGGCAAGAGAAGTTCCGAGTCTCCCAGGCACAAAGTCAACCAGGAAGCACTAGGATCAAACACACAGCTAGAAAACAAACACATTGTTCCCAGCAATGCTTCCCTCTGTCTGCTGTGATAAATAGCTTTCTGGTGCAGCCCATCAAGATGGGTGGGGCCTTCTACCCAGTAATCTGGCAGATCTCCATTGCTCTTGTCTTTTCTCTGCCCTATGTGCTCTTGGATCCAAAGCTGAAGGCAGCTCCTCCTCCTCTTCGCTGGCCATCTGCCCCTGCAAGCTTTCCACAGCTGAAGCCTGCTCTAAAACTCTTTCGGCTGAATGTTCAGAGTCATTACTTAACCCAGTTCCTGATGTGCCAGGCATGAGCTCATCCTCCCTTGAGCTGACCTCTGAGGAAGAATCTGAGGAGTCATCCAAGGAAGACATCACACAAGGTGGACAGTGTATGATGGTGCCCCATTGGAAGATCTGAAAGACAGGTTGGGAACAGATTGTCATGGACAGAATCTCTCTATGTGGTCACTAGGAATTGACAACAATTTGATGGTACATAAATTAAACAATACTTGATTTCATGTGATCAGATGAATGGAACTAAATAAGGTGGATTTGGAGTTAAATTAAATGCTTTGATTCATCAGCTTCTTTCTCCTGGGCCAACCTACTTTTCAAGTGTGTCCCTGGCACATCAAGGGTGGGTCCTCAGACAGAAAGAAATTGCACAAATGTTCTACTTAGATGAGGTTTTTGTTTACAGTGGTGGTCCATATGCCGTAGGTGCAATTAGAAAGCTCACAATTTGAACTCAACTGTCTATTTCTGAAGTTCCCAGAGATATGATCATCACGAGAAGTTATCACCTGATAAAAGCGTCCTTCGTGGATTTATCTGATGACAAGAAATGTTGGCTGATTCCTGTTTTATGTTTTAGGGCTGAACTTTATTTGCTGGTCTAATTTAATAAAATAAATTAAAATAACCGCATTAAAAATAAGTCAAATAAAGTAAACTGAAATCAGTTAGAAGCCAAGATAAATAAATGAAATTGTTCTGTCCATTTTCTCCAGATGATATTCGATACATTTCTTGCACCCATGTTTTTGTTCCAACCATTGGCTGAATTTGTTTTTGCCTTTCCGGCATTTTTGCTGCTTTTGCGATCATCTTTCTCAGATGCAACAAGTACACAATGATCCAAAATTGGTACATTGTGAATTTTTATACTTTACAAATCACAGAAGAACAGCAATCAGGGGCATAGAAATGAAATCTTATGAAAAGAGATTGAAGGAATTTGGAAAGAAGCCTTGAAAAAAAGATGAGGAGGAATACAGAATTGCTCTTCAAATACCTGAAAAGATGTCACACCTGAAAGTCAAGTTGTCTTGGAGAACATTAACATAAGCACAAAGTTCAGATCATGGGAAGTAATACTGTAGTTTCATTTTACTCTGCCTCTCCAGAATAGTGGATCCCGTTCTAGGCACCTCCATTTAGAAAAGAGAGGGACAAACTGGAGCTATGAAGTCTGTAGATATTCTCAGTCATCCAGGTCATGGTTGTTCCAAAGGTGCTTTTTCAGGAGGCAACTGGACTTTCCTGTTTTTTCTTTTGAAGACGTTTTGCTTCTTGGACGATGCTTCTCATCCATGAAAATTGCAGACTACAGGAACCAGGAGCACTACTCAGGTGACCCTGAGGACACAGATAAACCTCCAAGTGCTTCAACAACCCACTAAAAGGATGCAAAGGACCAGCTGTCTGGAAGGAATATAAATCTTTCCATTCCACACTATCCTGTCAGACCTGAAGAAGCTGTCAGACCTGGAAGCCATCTTTTGTATTGGGCCTTCAGGCCTGCAACATTTGCTGCTGTGGGAAATTGGGAGGGGGGATTGTATGGAGCATAGGTGATATATAGTCATAATAACATTCCATTCTCAGAAAGTCAAGGCCATCTTGCCCTGGACCTGGGAGGCATCTCCAGTTGGGATGGTGCCTTAATTGGATCATGTGATGGACATGTGGATGCTTGGGCAGGGACTTGAACTTTTCTTTGGGTGGGGAAAACCTGGAAACTTTCAGATTCAGGTTTTCCCAGATGTGCCAATATGACATCTCTAATAAAATGTATTTGAGGAAACTCGAGCCTCGGAGTTTTCTCTCATTGGGAGTGTTACTTGGAACCCTGACAGAAGCTTCTTGGATGAGAAGCGAAATGTCTTCAAAAGAAAAAAAACAAGAAAGTCCAGTTGCCTCCTGAAAAAGCACCTTTGGAGCTATGAAGATAACGAAGGGTTTAGAAATCAAGTCCATGAGAACAGGTAAAGGATTTGGGTATGTTTAGCTTGTGGAAAAGACAAGTGAGATCGAGAATGACAACAGTCTTTCAATATCTGAGGGATTATCACCCAGAAGAAGGAGTAGATTTATTCTCTGTTGCACCAGGTGGCAGAACCAGAACTAGGTGGCTGCACTAAGGACATAGATAAAGGAAGAATTCCCTGACTGTGCAAATCTGTCATTCTGCAGTACAGAACCCCCATGAATTGGTGAATACCTGTATAAATTTTCAAACAAAAACTGTCAGAAATGCTGTGGTAGATCCTACACTGAGCAGAGAGTGGATTAGATGAACTTTAAGGTCCTTTCCAATTTGATTGCTCTAGGATTCTTTTCCTCATTTGTCTATGGGAAACAAATTTTATGGCCATTTCAATTGAACAATAAATATCACATTCCTAAGGGTAGCTAATGACTCCAAGAGATAACAAAATAACAGAGTTAAAAGGGACCTTGGAGGTCTTCTAGTCGAACCCCCTGCTCAAGAAGGAGACCCTATACCAGTGATGGCGAACCTTTTTTTCCTCGGGTGCCGAAAGCGCGTGCGCATGTGCTATCGCACATGCGTGAGTGCCCACACCCATAATTCAATCCCTGGGGAGGGCAAAAAATGGCCTCCCCCACCACCCTGGAGGCCCTCTGGAGGCCAGAAACAGCCCATTTCCCAACCTGGTGGGCCTAGTAGGCCCGTTTTTTGTCCTCCCCAGGCTCCAGAGGCTTCCCTGGAGGTTGGGGAAGGTGAAAATGCCCTCCCCCGCCCACCGGAGGCCCGCCAGAAGCCGAAAACACCCTCCCAGAGCCTCTATGCGAGCTGAAAATCAATGGCTGAAGTGCACATGCACTCTGGAGCTGAGCTAGGGCAACAGCTCGCGTGCCGGCAGATATGGCTCCGCGTGCCACCTGTGGCACGCCTGCCATAGGTTCGCCATTACTGCCCTATACCAGTGGTGGGTTCCTACCGGTGCGGTCCAGTGCGCCATTCTGGTAGGAACCCGCCGATTGTGCAATTTGCGCATGATGGCTCCAGTGCCATCTTTGCTGGTCTGTTGCGCAGTGCCATCTTTTTTCTGGAATGTTTGGGCTTTTTTGCTTCCTGTGCATGCGTGGAAGCAAAATCTCACGAGGGAACGCGCGTGTGTGCAAGATATCGCCGATTTTTTGCTTCCGCACATGCGCAGAAGCAAAAAATTGCTGAAATCTCATGTGCGCGTGCATCCCCTCATGAGATTTTGCTTCTGCGCATGCGCAGGAAGCAAAATCGCATGAGGGGACACGCGTGCGAAATGAGATGATGTGCGCACAGCACACCGGTAGGCAGGTAAGAGGAACCTGCCCCTTCCCTATACCATTTCAGACAAATCTCTTCTTAAAAATCTGCAGTCATGATTGCTTCACTTTGCAAGGAGTATAAATCCTTCCATTCCCTACCATCCAGTTAGAGCTGAAGAAGCTTATTGGATGTGAAGTGAAATGTCTTTAAAAAACCCCCCAGAAAGTCCAGTTGCCTCTTGAAAAAGCACCTTTGGGACACCTATTGACTGCTTGTCAGAAGCTGGATGAGAAGCTTGTAAATGGAGACCCTGGGATATTGTAACTCATAAATAATACGCTGGTTGCCAAGTGCCCAAATTTTGATTATGACTGCAAAAGACATACTTGTGAGGACTGGTCATAAGTCACTTTTTTCAGTGCCGTGGAAACTTCAAACAGTTGCTAAACAATTGTTTGTAAGTTGAGGGGTACCTATATGTGTTTAAAAAAAGGATGGATACCCATCGGATGAGAATGCTTTGACTTAAATTCCTGTGCTGAGCAGAAGTTTGAACTTGATTGCCAAAATGGTCTCTTTCAATTATAGGATTCTATGATGAGATTCACAATGTTATTTTGGCTATCATTTTGTGAGCTAGGAAACTGCTTGGGGATGCATGCATTCAGTACATCAAAGGGTTATTGATGAGATTGTGGAAATTTATCCGGGATGCTTCCTCATCTTATTCCATCTCTTGCACTAGGTGGTAATCTCTGTCATTCAAGCTCCTTGTCTGTGATAGCACAGTTAGTCTAATCTTTTAATAATACTCTTGAAAGCTTTCAAAACAACTGTTCCCTGAATAGGTTTGAGCAAAGAACAGGGAAATACAGAGCTGGGAAGAGGCAGAGAGTTTTCTGTGCCATTACAATCTCAAGTACTGGATTCTGATTGAGGTTCTTGAGTTGTGTACATCACTTTAAATGCTACTGTCACTTTTTCATATTTTACTGCTCTCTCTCTCTCTCTCTCTCTCTCTCTCTCTCTCTCTCTCTCTCTCTCTCTCTCTCTCTCTCTCTCTCTCTCTCTCTCTCTCTCTCTCTCTCTCTCTCTCCCCATTTATTGGTATGTACTCAATAGCCTCTTGAAGATTTGAAGTGGACACGTGGAACAGTGCTGGATTGAGCTGACAGTCAGCCAAGTGCTTTTTTTAAAAATCTCCAGTTATTGTCTCCTCTGTGAATGAATGAGTGAATGAATGGAAACTCATTGGCTTGTAAGCAAACTACACTTTTGCATCCTCAAACATTTTTTAATGCAAATGCAGCTTCGGTTTTACATCTGGGACTACTTTCCCAAGGAATGTATGACCAACTGATGGGCAGCCCAGCCTGCAATACAACAGTTTCTGGATTTCACTCTGGAACGTGGCTACATTCAATGTCTTCCTTCTTCCAGAGAACAAGCTTTTTTATTAGGGGATACAGTAGATTGATGACTCTTGGTAAAAACATTTCACACTCAATCAGAATAGAGTTGGAAGAGACCTTGCAGGTTTAAATTAGATTAGATTAACAGAGTTGGAAGGGACCTTGTAGGTCTTCTAGTCCAACCCCCTGCTCAAGCAGGAGATCCTATACCCATGATGGCGAACCTATGGCACACGTGCCACAGGTGGCACGCAGAACCATATCTGAGGGCACGTGAGGCGTTGCCCTATGTCAGCTCCAGCGCACATGTGCACGCTGGCCAGCTGATTTTTGGCCTTCCGGAGGGCAGGGGGAGGTAGTTTTCACCATCCCCAGGCTTCAGAAAAGCCTCCAGAGCCTGTGGATGGTGAAAAACGGACCCAACAGGCCTACCGGAAGTTTGGAAACGAACTTACGGTTTGGCAATTTTTCACCCTCCCCAGGCTTCAGGAGCTTTCCTGAGGGTGAAAACGGCCCCAACCGGAAGTAGGTAGGCCTGTTGGGTCCGGTTTTTGCCATCCCCAGGCTTCTGAGGTTTGAGTGAACCCTGCGTGCATGCACAGGGGGAGAAGCATGGGGGGGGGGGGTTGTGCGGGCATACAGGAGGAAGCATTGCATTATGTGTGTGGGCATGCACGCACGCGCGCCCTTTTGGCACCCGAGCAAAAAAAGGTTCGCCATCACTGTCCTATACCATTTCAGACAACTGACTGTCCAGTCTATTCTTTAAAAACCCCAGTGATGAAACACCCACAACTTCTGGAGTATTAAGGTGAGAATAAATCTCATAGAGGCGATGTGGATCTTTTCTTGGAATCCAGACATTTAGAAAATAAAGCCGAGATTAAAAGTCTAATAGAAAATATTTATTTCGGTACAAAAAACAATAAATTCTGAATAGTTACATTCTTGCTAAGGAAATGCGACCGTTCCGGTCAAGAGTCAAGTCAAAGAGAATAATGGAGAATCAGGAATGCACACATGCGCAGAAGATCACATCACGTGTCCTGCTTGTATCGGAATGTACCATAATATTAAGATAGGGATGCATCACCCTGCATAGACATACAACTGACAATATTCACTACATGACATGGAGACAAGCTGTCCCACTGCTTAATTGTCCTCACTGTTAAGACGTTTATCTTTAATTCCAGGTTGCTTCTCTCCTTGATTAGTTTCCATCCATTGTTTCTTGTCTTGCCTTCAGGTGCTTTGGAAAATAAGTTGACCCCCCTCTGTTTTGTGGCGGCCCCTCAAATACTGGAGTACTGCTATCATGTCACCATTAGTCCTTCTTTTTTTCTCTAGACTAGCCAGACTCAATTCCTGCAACCGTTCTGCATATGCTTTTGTCTCCAGGCCTTTAATCATTTTAGTTGCTCTTCTTTGCACTTATTTTCTGCACTTTTTTTTCCTTTGCACTCCAACACATTGGAGGTTTTGGCTGTGAAAGTAAAAAGGAGTACCCTGGGCATATTACATTGGGGAACTACAAAAAATAGTTTTGATATACCCATCACCTTGACTTTTGGTTCTATTTCTACCCCTGTTTTGCCTAGGAATGTATTTACTGCTATAGATGCATTCAACGTGAAGAAAGTTAGCACCCACCCCTCCTAGAAGAGTGAAATATTTTAGGAAATATTAAAAAGGCAGAATATTATATTTCCCTGGATGAGAAAAGGAGAAACAGGTTTTTAAAGACAAAGAACAGCTCTCTGCTCCCAGCAGATATTTGGTGTCCATTGAGGACTGGGCCAGCCTATCTACAAAACAAAAGACCCCAGCTCCAGGCTGATGGGATTAAGACATGACCCTCAGGACATAATAGGATTAGCCCTCTACCCATCTAGCAACAGAATTCACCACATGGCACCTAGGGATATTACATCAGCCCAAGGTTCAACCAACCTTAATTCAGACAAAAATGACTCCACATGGGAGTCTGCAACCAATAGGATACGTGCCCTTGTCACAGGAACAGGAAGCTCAAGGTGAAAGCCCAAGAGAGGGTATAAATAACACTCACTCTCCAGCTACCCAGGACTTCAAACCCATGTGGTCCTGTTCACCATTAAACCTTCCTTCCAAGCAGCCTCCATGTTTCCAGTGTCTTTCTCCCCAGTTGGAACTGGACCCAGATGGACATTTCTTCCAACAAATGTTATGCCCTGTATCAGCTGCATAACATCCAAGCCATCACAGGTTTTAACATGAAAGCATAAATGTTATGTCCTTGCACTTCACCTATGACCATTGCAGCATCCCCATGGTCACCTTATCAAAAATTTGGGCACTTGACCACCGGCATATATTTACAAACGTTGCCGTATCTTGGGGTCATGGTGATCGCCATTTGCAACCTTCCCAGTGGGCTTCCCACAAGCAAAGTCAATGGGGGAAGCCAGATTCAGTTAATGATGGTATGATTCACTTAACGACAGCAAAAAAGGTCATAAAATCAGATGCAACTCATTTATTTATTTACTATTTATTTATTTATTTATTTATTTAATATGTATTTATTTATTTACTATTTACTTACTTATTATTTATTTATTTATTTATTTATTTATTTATTTATTTATTTATTTATTTATTTATTTATTTATTTATTTATTTATTTATTTATTTATTTATTTATTTGTGAGATTTATATACCGCCTCACAGTGCAAGTACTCTCTAAGCGGTTTACACCAGTAAGCAATGTATATTTATATTGCCCCCAACAATCTGAGTCTTCATTTTACCTACCTCGGAAGGATGGAAGGCTGAGTCAACCTTGAGCCGGTGAGATTTGAACCGCTGATCTGCGGATCACAGTAAGCTAAAGTGGCCTGCAGTACTGCTCTCTAACTGGTGCGCCACCTTGGCTCATTTACTGTTTATTTGTTTATTTACTGTTTATTTATTTAGAAATTAATCTGCCACCCATCTTTTATCCAACAACTCTGGGCGGCTTACCACATAAAAGCATTACAATCTTTAGGTTTTAATTAGTCAACCCCCTCCAGGGTAAAGGTGGTTTAACAATCCCATCACTTAATGACGGAAATTCTGAAACCAACTGTGGTTGTAAATTGAGGACTATACTTTTTTGGTGTGACCCAGCAAAATTCTTTTCAGATTCTTCTGGAGGGCTCCTTTGGGGACAAATTCTGAATTTCAAAAGAGGGACACACACACACACACACACACACACACACACACACACACACACACCTGAGTCCTAGAATGCCACCACTGAGTTAATAAGATTGCCCAGCAAGTAGGAGCTTCGTGTTGCAAAGACAAGTGAACTGGACAGGGGAATTCATACCTATAGGTGAGGATCAGGGAGAGATAAACCCTTACCGGCTCTGTAATAGGAAGGTGAAGTTTGAGCTGAAGAAAACCATTGCTTACTCAAGGGACTGCTGTGAAAATGATGGTAACTGCCAAAGCTGTTGTGTTTTTAGAGGCTTTTAAAGTTTTTAAAGTTTCTCCCCAGCGAGCTTCATTGCAGTTTGATGGATTTAAGTGGCACAGTAGCACACCAAGAGCAGCAGGGGAGGTGCCTAACAATGACTTGAAGTGGTGACACAACATCACAACGTCAGAGTCTTATTATAATGAATATGTTATCCTCTGCTGGTGGATTATTTGCAAATGCAATCCTAACAGAATGACAGAGTTGGAAGGGACCTTGGAGGCATTCTAGTCCAATCCCTTCTTCTTCAAGCAGGAAACCCTATACCATTTCAGACAAACAGTTGTCCAATCTCTTCTACACACACACACACACACACACACACACACACACACCCCATATTTTTTCGGAGTATAAGACGCTTCGGACTATAAGACGCACCTAGCTTTTGGGGAGGAAAACAAGAAAAAAAAATCTGCCTCCGCCTCTGCCTCCCAGCAATTTGCCTCCTCGCAGCAAACAGCAAACAGCCTAGTCAGCTTCAGCACTGCCTGATTTAGCACGAGCAGCTGATTGGCGGTTGGATCTACCTCCTGGAATACCGCCTATCAGCTGTTTCAGGCTGTGGAGATTGCACCGCCCATCGCTGTTGTCACTGCCCCTTGCTGCTGCCACCTATCACCGCCTCTGCATGCCCCATTTTCAGCCTTCGTGCATCCCATTTTCGGACTCTGCATGTATCATTTTCGGCACATTCCTGCCGCCACCACCTATCCCCGCTGCCTGGAAGGGCCAAAAATGGGGCGTGCAGAGGCCGAAAATTGGAAGCACAGAGGCCGAAAATGGGGCATGCAGAGGTGGTGATAGGCAGCAGTGGTGATGGGCAGCGACGATGGGCGGTGGCAATCCCTTCAGCCTGGAACAGCTGATAGCGGTATTCCGGCAGGCAGATCCAACCGCCAATCAGCCGCTGGTGCTAAATCAGGCTGTGCTGAAGCTGACCAGGCTGTTTGCTGCAAGAAGGCAAATTGCTGGGAGGCATAGGCCGAAGGGTGGGGGCCGGTGGGTGGGCGGGGCTTCAGCAACATTCGCTCTATAAGGCGCACAGACATTTCCACCCACTTTTGGTGGGGGAAGCGAAGTGCATCTTATACACTGAAAAATACAGTATATATTTTATTTATACATTTTTCTTTAGTAAACATAAAAACTCAATATCCACATGAACAGTGTGTTGTCTGGGTACAGTTAATTTTTAAAAATAATAATAGTAATAATAACAATATTCATAGCATTGATAATAATCACATAATAATATTTGCTTATCCATACAACTAAACCTTCATTGTATAGTTAATCATTCTCTTAAACTTTTGAATGTCTAACTTTTGTTTCTGTTAACTAACCATTTGTAAAATGAATCCCATGTTAAAAAATATTCTGTTTCTTCCTTCTCCTTTATTTTGAGTGCTAATCTATCCATCTCTGCACATTCTAATATTTTTTCTTTCATCTGTAGGGATCTCTTCATTTTTCCACTGTTGTGCAAACACAATTCTCGCTGCTCTTAACCCATGTAAAATTAAATATGTATTCCCTTTATTGTACTTTTCTGGTAAAATACCCAACAAGAATATTTCTGATTTTAAATCTATATGTTACTTTACCATTTTTTCTAAACATGTATATACTTTTGTCCAGTATTTTTTTTGCCTTTGGACATGTCCACCACATATGATAGTATGAACCCAGTATCTGATTACATTTCCAACATTTGGCGGACATATTTTTAACATATTTGCCATTCTTGCTGGTGGTAAATGCCACCTATGAAACATTTTATATAAATTTTCCTTATAGGCAGTTGACATTGTTAATTTATAATTTCTACCCCACAATTTCTGCCATTTATATAGCTCTATAGTATATCCATATCCAAAGTTTTTGGCCCACACTATCATTGTTTCTTTCACTTGTTCTTCTTCCATTTTGATGCTCAATAGATAGCTATATGGTTTTTTAAAAAATAATTTTTCATCTGTCTCTGCTAGTATATGATCTAATGCTGTTGGTTCTTTATAGAAATCATACATTTTTACATCCAATCTCTTCTTAAAAACCTCCAGTGCTGAAGCATCCACAACTTCTGGAGGCAAGTCGTTCCACTGATTAATTGTACTGTCAGGAAATTTCTCCTTAGTTCTAGATTGCTTCTCTCCTTAATTAGTTTCCACCCATTGCTTCTTGTCCTACCCTCAGGTGCTTTGGAGAATAGGTTGACTCCCTCTTCTTTGTGGCAACCCCTGAGATATTGGAACACTGCTATCAAATCACTCCTAGATGATCTACAAGGTCCCTTCCAACTCTAATAATAAATCTAAATCTAAAATCTAGTCCTTCTTTTCATTAGGAGCTGAGGTGGCTCAGTGGTTAAAAGCAGCACTGCAATCTACTTCAGCTGACTGCTAGTTCAGCAGTTCAGCTGTTCAAATCTCACGGGCTAAAGGTTGACTCAGCCTTCCATCCTTCTGAGGTCGGTAAAATGAGGACCCAGATTGTTGAGGGCAATATGCGCTGTAGACGCAATAACGCGCTCTACATGGGGCTACCCTCGAAGAGCATCCGGAGACTCCAGTTGGTACAGAATGCAGCTGCGCGAGCTGTAGTGGGTGTACCAAGATACACCCACGTAACACCTCTCCTTCGCCAGCTGCATTGGCTACCAATTAGTCTCCGGTTGCAATTTAAGGTGTTGGTCGTTACCTTTAAAGCCCTACATGGCTCAGGGCCAGGTTACCTGCGGGACCGCATCCTACCACATACCTCCCTAAGACCGGTTAGGTCCCACAGAGAGGGCCTCCTCCGGGTCCCGTCGGCCAAACAATGCCGACTGGCGGGGCCTAGGGGGAGGGCCTTCTCCGTGGGAGCCCCGTCCCTCTGGAACCAACTTCCACCAGAGATCCGGACCATCCCCACCCTGCTGGCCTTCCGTAAAGCCTTAAAAACATGGCTCTTCCGGCAGATGGGGTGAATAGGATAATCAGATTCCCCCTGAATGTTGTGTTTATAATGTTTTTCTTTTTAATTATATTTTAATTTAAATTATGATTACTGTTTTTATATGTACGCTTCGTATTCATGCTGTACGCCGCCCTGAGTCCCACGGGATTGGGCGGCCTATAAGAGGGTCTAAATAAATAAATAAATATGCTGAACTCTATAAACCGCTTAGAAGGGCTGTAAAGCACTATGAAGCGGTATATAAGTCTAAGTGCTATTGCTATTGCTATTAAAGTAGACATGCCCAATTCAAGCAACCGTTCTTTATATGTTTCATCCTCCAGTCCTCTAATCATGCTTGTTGCTCTTCTCTGCACTCTTTCTAGAGAGCAATCTTCATTATTTGTCATTGGATTTTAGGAAGATCGTCATCACTTGGCAAATAAAAAGAGAATTGATGAGTTCCTGTTAATTCATATCTTTACAAGGTGTAGAGACAGTAGGGCAGACAGAAGAGACATTGATGGGAATAAATTTGTGAGACCCAATAAATACTCGCCCTGGCATGGTTAGCAATCAAATTGAATCTGATACTGCTTATTTTTCTCCTGTCAAAAATGTACAAGACAGACTATATTTTATGGGGGGGGAATACAATTGAAAAAGGAAAGGAAAACTATGTTCAGACAGAGATATTTTACATCAGGAAAATGTACTAACAACAACGTACATCAAGGAACTTTCTGAGTTTGGTTGTTTTCTTGCAGACATTTCATTACCAAAACTAGGTAAGATCATCAGTACTAGGATTGATGATGTTACCTAATTTGGTTAATGAAATGTCTGGAAGAAAACAACCAAGCTCAAAGAGCACCAAGGACCCCTCATTTCAACCCTGAGCTACAAATATTCTCCTTTAAAGAGGCAACTGGACTTTCTTTGTTTTTTCTCTCTCTAAAAGAATGCAAGTGACCAGCTGTCTGCAAGGAATATAAATCCTTCCATTCCGCACCATCCAGTCAGAGCTGAAGAAGCTTCTTGGATGAGAAGTGAAACATCTTCAAAGAAAACAAGAAAGTCCAGTTGTCTCTTGAAAAAAAGCGCCATTGGGACAACTATGACCTGGACCAGGGGTCTCCAACCTTGGCAACTTTAAGACTTGTGGACTTCAACTCCCAGAGTTCCTCATCAGATGAGGAATTCTGGGAGTTGAAGTCCACAAGTCTTAAAGTTGCCAAGGTTGGAGACCCCTGACCTGGACCACTGAGAGTCTCCATAGACTTTTTTTTGTGAGATATTTTTCTCTGCGGTTTCAAGCTGGATCCAGCCCATTTCCAAACTCCATCTCTCTTCTGCTTACTTCTCCCAAGGTACCCTATTTCAGTGACCCCCAACTTTTGGGGCACCCATGGACTGGTTCTATGGAGAGTGGTTTTTCTGCAGACCAGGGGGGCATGGTTTGGCATGCCGACCGCATCCCGTGTGTGTGTGGTTGAGGTTTCAATCGCTTGCGTGGACAGGTTCTTGGCAGGCCATGGACCAGTGCTGATCTGTGGACTGCGGGGGGGGGGGGGGGTTGGGCACCCCTGCCCTATTTGGTTCCTTTCTGTTCTGTTTTTGGAGAGTTATCCTACTGATGGACAGGCGGAGTCCTGAGTCCTCTTTATATAACCTCTTTCTGACATTCTGTGAGATTGAAAAGAATAAAAATAATTGTTCAACCTCTCATTGGTTGTTTGGGTCTATGAACTGAAAATAGATTTATGAATCTGTTTGGGCTGTATAACAAGATTACAAGGAGAATGTTCTGCTTCACATTGTAATATGAGCCAATCAAATTCATCCTGCCCTTTGTGATATAACACACAAATCGGAACAAATTATCCCTGGGTTTTTATATGGGCAATTTTTTGATGGGCAATTGCTTGCTCTTTTATAATTATTTTTTTGTTTTAAAAAAAACCATACATAGGGATTCTGAAGTGCTTGCAAAAATGCTGCAGTTTTACATCATCATCATCATCATCATCATCATCATCATCATCATCATCATCATTTTTTTGCTAAGGAATTGACCTTATAAGGTGTAGGAAGTTAGCACCTACCCCCCTCCTAGAGGAATAAAATATTTTAGGAAATATTAAAAAGGCAAAATATTATATAGAATATCCCTGGCTGATAAATGGAGAAACATGTTTTAGGCAGGAAACAGACTCACTCCTAGTAGCCCCCACCTTTGTCAATGTGCCATCAAGGAATGGGCCCAGCTCACTCATCCCCCCACCTTTGTTAATAGCCTGGACCAGTCTATTCTACATAACAAAGATCTACCCTCTTCAGGCAGACCCATCTCGCAAACAGAAACTCACCACATGGCACATGGAAAGATTGCATCAGCCAGCAAGGCTCAAGCAAACCTGGACTCAGGACAGCCTACAGAGTTGCCCCTGCATGGCCCCATGGGAGTCTGACAGCCAATCAGAGTGCATTTCTTGCACAGGAACAGGAGGACCCGGGACGGGGCCCAAGAGAGGGCATAAAACCAAGGGACTCTCAGCATCTTGCCCCTTTTCTCTTCTTCTTCAACTTCTTCAAGGCATGTGATCCCCTTTCCCCAGGACCTCAGACCATGTGGTCCTGCTGTCCACCATTAAACCATCTTTCCAAGCAGTCACTATGTTTCCAGTGTCTTTTTCCCCACTTGGAACCGAACCCAGAAGGATATTCCTTACAACAATTGTCACGTGGAAATATTATCACTTTGCCTTTAGTTTCTGCTTTTTACGATATGGGTCAACAGGGCTATCCGTAAGGTTTGCAAACCTTGGAGGAAACTCTCCCAGGGGTGAACAAGTTCCTCTTTTGTTTGTGGGATGGTGCTGGTGTGAGATCAGAGAAGACGAATCTTTTGCACATGGGCCTATATTTAACTCCGCAGACCTTAAGAAGCTGTTATCATGGTAAGATAATTGACTGTGAAAAGCTATCGACTGTAGTAAGGTGAAGTACACCACACTTAACATATCACTGAGGTCAGTCTCATGATTATGGCAGCTGCCTGAGTACCATTATTAGCTTCAGTTGCTCAGATTAACCTTTCTTGATGAAAGATCCTTCAAATAGAATTAAACTAAAGCTTAGATCTCTTCAGGTTTTTTTTTAAAATATATAAAATACAAGGATGTTTCACAGTGCTAATCTTAAGATAATGGCCAGTGTGATTGCCTGCTAGCACAACTAGGTTTGAATCTACTGTGCTTTCCACTGTTATTTTTTAAAATTCATAACCAATTTCTATCCATTAAGGGGAAGAATAGAGCATAGCTTTGATACTGAAGTTTCAGACAGTGATATATACGGTATATATCCAGTGATGTAATAATAATAATAACTGAGTTGGAAGGGACCTTGGAGGTCTTCTAGTCCAACCCCCTGCTTAGGCAGGAAACCCTACATCACTTCAGACAAATGGTTATTCAATATCTTCTTAAAAACGTCCAGTGTTGGAGCATTCACAACTTCTGGAGGCAGGCTGTTCCACTGATTAATTGTTCTAACTGTCAGGAAATTTCTCCTTAGTTCTAAGTTGCTTCTCTCCTTGAATAGTTTCCACCCGTTGCTTCTTGTTCTACCTTCAGATGCTTTGGAGAATAGTTTGACTCCCTCTTCTTTGTGGCAACCCCTGAGATATTGGAACACTGCTATCATGTCTCCACTAGTCCTTCTTTTCATTAAACTAGACATACCCAGTTCCTGCAACCGTTCTTCATATGTTTTAGCCTCCAGTCCCCTAATCATCTTTGTTGCTCTTCTCTGCACTCTTTCTAGAGTCTCGACATCCTTTCTACATCATGGCGACCAAAACTGAATGCAGTATTCCAAGTGTGGCCTTACCAAGGCATTATAAAGTGGTATTAACACTTCACGTGATCTTGATTCTATCCCTCTGTTAATGCAGCCTAGAACTGTGTTGGCTTTTTTGGCAGCTGCTGCACATTTTGTGTGTGTGTGTGTGTGTGTGTGTGTGTGTGTGTGTGTGTGTGTGTGAAGAGAAGAGAAGAGAAGAGAAGGAAAGGGGAGAGGAGAGGAGAGGAGAAGAGAAGAGAAGAGAAGAGAAGGAAAGGGGAGAGGAGAGGAGAGGAGAAGAGAAGAGAAGAGAAGAGAAGAGAAGGAAAGGGGAGAGGAGAGGAGAGGAGAAGAGAAGAGAAGAGAAGAGAAGAGAAGGAAAGGGGAGAGGAGAGGAGAGGAGAAGAGAAGAGAAGAGAAGAGAAGAGAAGAGAAGGAAAGGGGAGAGGAGAGGAGAAGAGAAGAGAAGAGAAGAGAAGAGAAGAGAAGAGAAGAGAACAGAAGAGAAGAGAAGAGAAGAGAAGAGAAGAGAAGGAAAGGGGAGAGGAGAGGAGAAGAGAAGAGAAGAGAAGAGAAGGAAAGGGGAGAGGAGAGGAGAGGAGAAGAGAAGAGAAGAGAAGAGAAGGAAAGGGGAGAGGAGAGGAGAAGAGAAGAGAAGAGAAGAGAAGGAAAGGGGAGAGGAGAGGAGAGGAGAAGAGAAGAGAAGAGAAGAGAAGGAAAGGGGAGAGGAGAGGAGAAGAGAAGAGAAGAGAAGAGAAGAGAAGAGAACAGAAGAGAAGAGAAGAGAAGAGAAGAGAAGGAAAGGGGAGAGGAGAGGAGAAGAGAAGAGAAGAGAAGAGAAGGAAAGGGGAGAGGAGAGGAGAAGAGAAGAGAAGAGAAGAGAAGAGAAGAGAAGAGAAGAGAACAGAAGAGAAGAGAAGAGAAGAGAAGAGAAGGAAAGGGGAGAGGAGAGGAGAAGAGAAGAGAAGAGAAGAGAAGAGAACAGAAGAGAAGAGAAGAGAAGAGAAGAGAAGGAAAGGGGAGAGGAGAGGAGAAGAGAAGAGAAGAGAAGAGAAGGAAAGGGGAGAGGAGAGGAGAAGAGAAGAGAAGAGAAGAGAAGAGAAGAGAAGAGAAGAGAAGGAAAGGGGAGAGGAGAGGAGAAGAGAAGAGAAGAGAAGAGAAGGAAAGGGGAGAGGAGAGGAGAAGAGAAGAGAAGAGAAGAGAAGAGAAGAGAAGAGAAGAGAAGAGAAGAGAAGAGAAGAGAAGAGAAGAGAAGACTTTATTGGCCAAGTATGATTACACACAATGAATTTGTCTCTGGTGCGGTAGGTCTCAGGGTATATTCAAAACAACAAAATCATCATCATCATCATCACCACCACCACCACCACCACCTCCACCACCACCATCCCAATAAAAGAGGGATAGTAGAGAAAATAAGCTTTTCTAACTTTAAAAAAAAAATCAGTGATCCTGAGTCTTCTTTCTCCCTGGTTGGATCCCAAGGCTCCTTCTCTGATTGTTAATATAAATCCAGGCATGTGGGCACAGAGATGTTCCGGATTCTTAGACCAGACAGCAATTATTTTGGAGCTTCCTCCTTAATGCAGCTATACAGAACAGGAAACTTCCCACTGAATTTCCCTTGTTCTCTGAATCAACTCTGTTCACTGAGCAATTTCCTCCCCTGATGTAGCCATCACAACCTTCTATTTTCATTGCCTGCAAATTGGGAGACGGGTTTTAGGAGAGAAAAGTACTGAATCTCAGCTAGCTGACCTTGCTTAAAAAAAAAAGTTAAGGAGGGTTGTTAGTTAGAACTTGTCAGTTACTTGGCTGGGAGATGACCAGAAAAAAAATAAAAATCTCAGGATGTATGTTAGAGCAAGAAATAAAAAATCAAAAAACAGGAAAAGATTCTTCTGTATTGCTGCCAGAAAATTATATGGATATTTCTATGTTGTCATCAGAACTGTTCAAGTGAAGAGTCTAATTTTTTTTAGAATTAGAAAGGAGCCAAAGAGATCTATGTTTGGTTTATTCTTGTCCCTTTAATAGCCCTTAATTTTATAATAACTGGAAGCAGGGGTTTTCCTAGCAACACACAGAGGTGGGTTTCAGCAGGTTCTGACCAGTTCTGGAGAACCAGTAGTGGAAATTTTGAGTAGTTCGGAGAACCGGCAGTGGGAATTTTGAGTAGTTTGGAGAACTGGTAGCGGAAATGTTGAGTAGTTCAGAGAACCGATAAATACCACCTCTGACTGGCCCCGCCCCCATCTATTCTCTGCCTCCAGAGTCCCAGCTGATCGGGAGGGCATGGGGATTTTGCAGTATCCTTCCCCTGTGATGCCCACCAAGCCACGCCCACCAAGCCATACCACGCCCACCAAGCCATACCCACAGAACCGGTAGTAATAACATTTGAAACCCACCACTGGCAACACATGCCATTTTTATCTGTTTTCACATCTACTCTAGCAATATCATGCTTAAACACTACATGGAAACTAGGAAAAACCATTGGCAGTCAAAGCGTAACTGGCTGGGGAATTCTGTGAATTGAAGTTCACAGGTCTTAAAGTTGCCAAGGTTGGACACCCCTGCTTTAGAGAGATGCTTCAGCCACTGATAATCACTGGTGCTCTCAGCTATATATTTGTAGTACTTGTTGCTGACATTGTCAGCATACTTTTTATATATAATTTGAGCATTGCAGTGTGTTCAGAAGAAGTTAGATATTGCTCAGACTTCACTTCGTTTGACCAATTCCATACTAGTTTCATCTACTGCCAGTTAGGTCAGCTACCATGAAAAAAACACAGTTGGCTTGCATGAACAGAACACACTAAACCAGGGGTGGGTTCCTACCGGTGTGGTCCAGTGCTGGCGTTCCGGTAGCAGCCCACTGGTGACATAATTTAGGCGTGACGGCTCCGGTGTCGTCTGTGCACGCCACCATCCTTTTTTTGTAAGTTTCGGCTTGAAATGTCTTTCTGAGCATGCGCGGAAGTAGAATCGCGTGACGGGATGGCTTGAAATGTCCTTCTGAGCATGTGCGGAAGTAGAATCGCGTGACGGGATGACTTGAAATGTCCTTCTGAGCATGCGCGGAAGTAGAATCGCATGACGGGACATGCACACGCACGTGCGAGCGTAGTGAGCATGTGTGCGTGAAATATCGCGATGTGCACCGGTAGCGAAAGGTAAGTGGAACCCACCCCTGCACTAAACCCTATGCATGGTTTACAAACCATAGTAACTGAATCTGCTAAACACACTAAGCCAAAACTAATCATATCATGGCTGAGTGTCACAGACACTGTTCTAGTTAAAGTGTGGCTGCCTTCAGAAGGGATAGCCACTAATTCAGATGATTTTCAAAGAGCTCTAGACAAATTAATGGAGTATCAGGCTATCAGGGGCTATTAGGTTTGATAGCTGTATATTACTTTCAGAGCAAAAGCAATACGCCATAAATCTAAGTTGCTAACTAAGAGGACAATTATGCTCATGACCTCTAAGCTTTTCAGAAGATGCTTTGAGTCAGCTATGTCATGGATGCTTGATTAGCAAAGCTCTTCTTAAGTTCTGAAGGAGTTTGCTAGCCTCCAACATTCTCTGCTTTATGGATAGCATTTCCGGCATTTTGGGTACTGCAATAGCTTTCAAAGAGACTGCAGTGAAGGCCCATTAGAACTTACAAGTTTCTGAGATCCACTAGGTTATGAAGAAATGCATATCCCAAAGGGCTTTTTTTCTTGTGCATCTATCCTTGCCTTACTTGACCCTCAGCCACTTTTGGTACCTTAATAATTCAGAATAGAGCTGGAAGGGACCTTGGAGCTCTTCTATTCCAACCCACTGCTCACATAGGAAGCCTTATACCAGGGGTGCCAAACTCAATTTCATTGAGGCCTCATGTGGTTGACCTCGTGGGGCCGGGCGAGTGTGGCTGACTGGGTGGGCATGGCCAGCTTGATGCCATTCACTGGGTGTGGCCGACTGGGTGGGCATGGCTAGCTTGATGCTACTCCCCAAACTGCCGGCATGTTTCCTCTTTGCATTGGGTAGACCGGGCCAAAGCCATGCTGGCCCAATGTGGGTAGACCGGGCCAAAGCCACGCTGGCCCAATGTTTCCTTTTTGCAATGGGTAGACTGGGCTGAAGCGACATGGGTAGACCAGACAGAAGCTATGTGGGTAGACCGGGCTGGCCCCGCAGGCCAGATCTGACCACATCGTGGGCCAGATCCGGTCCATGTGCCTTGAGTTTGACACCCCTGCCCTATACCATTCTAGACAAGTGGCTGTCCAATCTCTTCTTAAAAACCTCCAATGATGAAGCACCTACAACTTCTGGTTAATTGTCCTCACTGTTAGGAAGTTTCTCCTTACTTCCAAGTTGCTTCTCTCCTTCATTAGTTTCCATCCATTGTTTCTTGTCTTTCCTTCTGGTGTTTTGGAAAATAAGTTGATCCTCTCTTCTTTGTGGTATCATCAACCATGGTTTCCTTCTGGATTGACTCATAGGATTTCGGGTGTGGGTGGCTCTGTATCGTTCATTTCCTTCCTTTGCAGTTGATTCCAGTTGGTAGTGACTGGGGAGAAGAGGTTCCATCTTTGGCTCCCACTTTGTGTGGTGCCACAAGGTTGAATGTTGTCTCCTCTCCTCTTTAAAACCTACCTGAGGATTCTGGGTGAGCTCATCCATCAAGATGGGTTGAGGTATCATCAGCATGTTCCTAGAATAGTGCATGTTATAATTCTACTCTGTGACCCGCAGTAGTTGCCAGTTTGCTTCCAGGTCCAATTCAAGTTAGTGGTTTTAACCTTCAAAGCCCTTCATGGAACCAGGCTCTCTGAGGGATCATATATCAGCCTGCCCTGTTAATCTGGCACAGAAGGCATGCTGCAGGTACCACCAGTTAGGGACCCACATTTGGTGGGTCCCAGGGTAATTCTTTCTCTGCCATGGCACCAACCTTATGGAACACTCTTCCCCCTGATATTAGAGTATCTCCATCCCTTTTGACATTCCAGAAGTCCCTCAAGATCTGGTTATATTATCAGACCTGGGCTCTGAGGGAACCAGCAACATTAATGTGTGTTTTTTTAAAAAAAAAACCGTTTTATTGTTTTAATGCTTTTTACTGTTTTTAAATGTTTTTAAATCTTTCATTGTAATATATGTTTTGAATAAATAAATAAATAAATAAATAAATAAATAAATCACAAGCAAATAAATAAATAAATAAATAACATACTTAGATCTCTCCATTGCTGACTTGGCCTTCTAATCCTCATTTTGCCAAGGGTTGGTATATTTGGGGTTTTCTTTTTTACAATATTTCTCTTTTAATATGGATCTTTTACTGTATATGCTGTTTTATATGTGTGTTGTTTACTTTGTTTGTGGTACACCACCCAGAGTCACTTTTTATGAGATGGGCAGCTATATAAATTTGATTTATAAACAAACATAAGGTAACCTGAATCTGTATTCCAGTGTGATTTTCCTATGACTCATCGAACCACCAAGAACACTCTCACTATCACCAACAGGGCAAGCCATTAATATATAAACAGACAGCAAATTCCACTCCCTTCTAGCACTGATAAGGTTATCTAGTTAGGTAATAAAATGTCTGCATGAAAACAATCAAGCTCAGAGACTCCATACAGTGGTGGGTTGCTAACGGTTCGCCCGTACCGGTGGCGGAAATTTACCCCCACTCGCCGAACCGGCAGCAATGGCTGGCTGTCCAAGCCCCCGAACCGGTTCTCTGGTTGCTGTTTCTGGAAAGCGGCTTGCAAAGAACCCTCTGCGCATGCCCAGATGGTCATTTCCCTGACGAGACACAAAAAGTGCACTTCCGTCGTGATGTGAACCGGTAGGGAAGGTAAGTAGAACCCACCCCTGACTCCATACTATGACTAACTTTTCTGCTGACCAGGTATTTTTGGAATCACTAGAAAACTCCTGCTCGGGACATCCAAGGCATGGATTTATCCATTTGAATTTCCTTCCATGAAGGAGACAGAGTTAAAAAATTACTTGTGGGATGGATCTGCTCAGTCATGCAGAAGCTGTCATAGAGAAAAATCTTGGGAGCTCCCGAGAATGGCTTTGCAAGCATCTCAAAACTTGAGATTCCTGATAATTTTAAGTATAAACTGGATCCATTTTATCTAATAAAGCCTAAGTTTTGTTTAACATTAAGCTGACAATTTCTGACTCATCTTTCCAGGTTCCTAAATAAATGCATTATAGTGGAACATGGAGTTGAGTTAGTTTTTCTGCACAGTCTGGAAAATGTCTTATTCTAGGCTAGATGGATAGGTTCCTTTGCTTTTAGGCAGAATAGAATAGAATAGAATAGAATAGAATAGAATAGAATAGAATAGAATAGAATAGAATAGAATAGAATAGAATAGAATTTTTTATTGGCCAAGTGTGATTGGACACACAAGGAATTTGTCTTGGTGCAGAAGATAAGAAAGGCTTCAGAAAGGAACTTGTTTTCCTTCTCTAGAAGTTCAACTCATATACTTGGATGTTTAGATTTTTAGATTTATTATTAGAGTTGGAAGGGACCTTGTAGATCATCTAGTCCAACCCCCTGCTCAAGCAGGAGTTCCTACACCATTTGAGACAGATGGCAGTCCAGTCTCTCCTTGAAGGTCGCAAGTGTTGGGGCTCTCACGACCTCTGCTGGCAAGCTGTTCCACTGGTTGATCGCTCTCACCGTCAGAAAGTTTCTCCTCACTTCCAGATTGAATCTCTCCTTGGTCAACTTCCATCCGTTATTCCTTGTTTGGCTTTCTGGTGCCATAGAGAACAGCCTGACTCCCTCCTCTCTGTGGCATCCCCTCAAGAATTGGAAGAATCTTCTCACTTCCTCTCGTCTACTTTGCCTCGGGCACTTTTGATCCTGCTTCTGCCCACTCCATAGAACACAACCATTGATGTGGAGGTTGAGTGTAACTTTCTGATTTTTTTTAAAGTGAACTACAGTCTTACTAGCGTGGTAGGAGATGTTAAGAGCTTCTCAAGGCCGAGATGTTGGTTCCACCAAAGACCTACAGTCAGAATCACAGAGTTGGAAGGGACCTTGGAGGTCTTCAAGTCCAACCCCCTGCTCAAGCAGGAGTTCCTACACCATTTGAGACAGATGGCAGTCCAGTCTCTCCTTGAAGGTCGCAAGTGTTGGGACTCTCACAACCTCCGCTGGCAAGCTTTTCCACTGGTTGATCACTCTCACCGTCAGAAAGTTTCTCCTCACTTCCAGATTGAATCTCTCCTTGGTCAGCTTCCATCCGTTATTCCTTGTTTGGCTTTCTTGTGCCATAGAGAACAGCCTGACCCCCTCCTCTCTGTAGCATCCCCTCAAGTATTGGAACACTGCTATCATGTCACCCCTGGTCCTTCTCTTCGCCAGACTGGCCAATGTGTGTGTAGGTCCAGGCTGAGATTTACTAATTGTAAATTACTCAAGGGGTGGCAGGATTTGCATACATCTGGGTGATGCAGTGGAGTATAATGCTGCTTTCTTTTCACTTCTTATTAAAATCAAGTACATTTTAATGCCTTGCATGCACAAATGACCATCCAGACACCTGTAAATATCCACAAAGACTTAATTGCAATTTTTATTCCAGGCCCATCCCTAGACACTGATGAGAATTGTCTTAGTTAAAGCAGACCAGCTAATTTCTTCTGAGGTTTACATGGGGGGAAAGTTTAAGTCCATTCCAGTATATTAAATGAGAATGGAAACACTTTGGATCGATAACTTGCTCATCTATGAAAAAATAATAAAAGGGAATGAAAAGTGATTGTCGATTGATTTGAAATGCTTAATGCTGACTACAAGCTGACGAGGGCCCCTTGTAAATAGCATTTGGTATGACTGCCAGTGAATTAAGCAAAAATGCGCGAGGAAGATTGAAGTGTTTTTCATAATGTTCATCTCCACTTGAGCAGCCTTTACAAAATGAGGAAGGAGGAGAGAGTCAATCCTAAGAAAAGGAGAGAAGAAGAGGCTGTAAAGACATAAGAGAAGGGTAGGCAATCTTTTTGCAAGTGGGCCTACATTTGGGGAGGGGGGAGAGTCTTTCTTAAACTGTAGGGGCAAAATTATCCCTTTTACATTACCAAAATGGCTGTAATTAAAAGGTGTGCTTGTGTTTAATGGTTTAGTTACAAACCTTTGCTAATCTCCATTGCTGGATAATTCATAATTATTATTTCAACTGTTGGGATAAATTGGGTCTTGCTATTAGCAATTTTCAAATTGCAGATGTTTCTGAGGAAGTACTATTAAAAACTACTGTTGGATGGTTTAGTAACTAGAAAATGTTTGTCTTGTTGCTATTAGATTGTGTGTGGGGGAAAAATGAGATTTCAATCTCTGTTTATCCTTTAAGTGTCATGGCCCTATCAGATCCTGATTAGGAGGAGGAGGAGGAGGAGGAGTTGGAACCAGGACCATCCAACAGGGATGACACTTCTCCCCTGGAATATGTAGAGAGTCCATGGGCTGAGAATGATGTTGTCCCTGGCCCCTCCGGCTTTGGGGGAAGTGGTCAACCAGATCAGGACTTCCTGGCTATAGTTTTCACTCTTTTCCAGCCTAACATATTTCAAAGCTTGTTTATTTATTTAATAAACTTATGTAGCATTCCATCTCATGTATGTGACTCCTGATTGTACTTCAGGGTTTGGAAGAAAAGTGGAGTGTAATAACCTAACCAATAAATAGAGACCTCGTTTGGTGTAGAGCTTAAGCCTTGGACACAAAGATAACTTGGTGACCTTGGACTAGTCACTCTCTCTTTCAGCCTTAGGAAGGAATCAAAATCTTGTCAAGAAAACTATAGGGACTAGTCCAGGCAGTTATCAGGAGTCAACACAGATCCAAAGTGAATGAATGAATGAATGAATGAATGAATGAATGAATGAATGAATGACAATTCTACCCAAGACTAACTGCTGAGAATCAGATTAGGGTCTCCAGAAGCTATGCTCCTGATATATCTCCAGGCTTAAAATGGTAAGTGGCACTCCCTTTAAAAGTCAGCAAAGCTTTCTCTTGTCCTTATAATTTAGTTGCAGAGTCTTTAAACCCTCTTAGGATTTCAGCTTAGTTTGAGCAATTGTGGAGTTTCCAATGTTAGTGTCTATAGCCCAATAAAAATGTGGAAAGGACAAAATTATTTGGAACATGGGAAGAAGTTTATTATTTAGCTTGTGACATACAATGTCAAGGAAATCTACAAATGCTAGACACATTTATTTATTTAGCTTATGGCATATCATACATGGACTGGCAATATGTATTAACATTTCATCTAGATTAGTAAAACACAATAAAATATAAATGTTTTTTAAAAATCTATGTTCAAATACTTACTTAAATGCTAGACACAATGCAATCCTGACAGCCTAGATTGCTAGTTCATTCTATTTGGTGCTTACACACCTATCCTTGGTGCACCATGGAGGGCAAATTAGCTTTACACCAGCTAACTAGTGTCGCTTGGGTTGCTGACACTTCCGGGCTCCTCCGCTGGTCTTGCCTCGCGAGGCCTTATGTCCAGCCTGATCAAGCGCCAGCTTCCGCGCTCTGCACACATGAACACAGCTAGGTTTGTCCCACCAAAGTGGTACCCATTTATCTACTCGCAATATTGCATGCTTTGGAACTGCTGGGTGGGAAGGAGCCAGCGATCAAGCAACGGGAGCTCACTCATCTCGCGGAGCCAGGCTTGAACTGTTGGGGTGCAGACCATTTTTGCCTGGCAGTTTCAGCATCATTAAGCCACTGCGCCACTGCATCCCCATAGGGGAAGAAGTAAAACTGACCCATTAGTACTCTAAGGTAGGTAGAAAATATGGTTTAAAGTAGGGGAAGGCAATGTGCAGCTTTAGCCTTAAACTAAGTTCAAAAGCCATGTTCATCAAGCTCAAAAGCCTAAGCTCCATTGCCAAAGTTTTTAAAGTGTTTTGAAACACCCTGTCGTAGCTAATATAAAAAATTTACATAAATTGATCAGATTCCTTTATTATTAAAAGAAAAAAAGATATCCCACTTTTCAAATACTGTGCATAAGCTATACCGTTTGTGGGGGGGGGATTGTAGCTGCTTTTTTTTTTTTGAAACAGACTAGGGTTGTTTCTATTCCCTCTGCAATCTATATTCAGTGGTGACAGTGGTACAATTAGGTCACTAACTGCAGTGGCATATGAGAATGACCTTGGGAGAGAGGAGGAAGTGCTGGAGACTAGACAATGGTCAGAGATAGGCAGCTGAGCCTGCAGAAGCAATGGGGATGTGGCAAAGGTTGCAGAAGGGATCCTCCCTAGTTTCTTGGACTGTAAAGGTGGGGGGGGGAGACAAATGTACTTGCAGACTTTCAAGATTCTTTTAGAGACTTCAAGACATTTAAATTGACTTCTGGTTCCGGATCGCTGCATCGCGGACGCTCCTCGTTGAGCGCCTTTCCTTTTCCCCGTTAAAGCCGCCAGAACAGCTGTCTGGCGGCTTGAAAGTCTCTGCCCCGGGCAAAGGGGAGAGATGAGAGCCGGACAGGTGGGGTAGAGCCCCCCCTAGTGCCCCAAGTGTCAGCTAGGGGCGCGAAAGGTGAGGGCTCCCCAGCCAGCCTGTCTCTTGCTCCGGGGACTTGGAAACCTCCGCTTTTGCGGAGCAAGATGCTGTGACCACCCGCTGCTTCGTGAATGGGATTACAACTACTTAATTGTTTAAACAAGCAGACAGAGAGAGACAGGATTTTAAAGGGCAAGTACAGATTTTTTTTTTCTTTCAACTCCACTGCTGATTTTCACTTCGGAAGAAACTAAGTAACAGTTATTAGGCTACAACATGGCGATCGGAGAAAGTGGGAGGAGAAGTGAAAGTAACTTTCGTTTCCCTAGCAGCTTTTTTTCTTATGGAAATTTTTGATTTTGAAAGTTGGCTTTACTCTCTCTGTCTCCCGATTCTGGATTAAATAATAACTGACAATTTTTTAAAAATAAAATTCTATCTGGCTTTGGAATTTGAAAGAATTTTAAAAGAAATTTAAAAGAACTTTAACTAGAGGCTTGGCTTTTTCTTTGTTCACCACTGGAAATACTAAAATGGCTTCAAAATCTGGAAAGATTGTTTTGAATAAAAGAATGGATTATTCATCTGGTTATATTTCTAAAATGCAACTTACCACTGAGTTAACACCCCCAAAGTCTTTAACACCTGAAAATTTAATAAGTACCTTAAAGATTATGAAAGATGAACTTATTGTTGAATTTAACCAAAAAATTAGTGAAATAGATAATAAAATGCAGGCTGCTTTAAAGAATATTGACCAACAAATTAGAAATGATGTGTTGGAGGTATGTAAAGGTCTAGCAACAAATATTGAAGTTTTGGCAAACCGCATTGAAGAAAACAAACAAGTTTTGACAACTTCAGTAGAATATATAGATAAAATACAAAATGACATTGCAAATTTTGAAACAGAGGTGTTAATGACGCAATTCAGATCCATGGAATTTGCCATAAGGGTCAGGGGGTTGAAAGAAGGATTATATGAAGATTTGAAAGGAAGGATGGTGGAAGCTTTGGAGCAGGTGTCTGGACTGTCTAAAGAAGAACTAGCCAGGCAAATTGATAAAATATATAGAATCAACTCCTGGTATGCAAAACAAAAACACCTACCAAGGGATATTGTAATATACTTTACTACAAGAGCCTTACGGAATAGGATTATACAGGCGACGTTTAAAAATAACCTGCAGGTGAATGGCCAGGAACTGATGATATGGAAAGAAATTCCCTCTAAAATGCTCAAAGCCAGAAAAGATTATACCTTTCTGATTGATGAATTTAAAAGGTTAAATTTACATTACAAATGGGAAGCACCAACAGGAGTTGCAGTGAAATTTCTGGGAAAAAGATATCGGCTTAATACAACAAAGAAAGCTACTGAATTTTATGTCAACGTCTTAAAGGCTGATATATCCAAGATTCCAGAGGAAAGATGTATGAAAACAAAAGAGGAGGAGGAGGGAAAGCCATCCCTTCCTCTTCAAATCGAAACAGATTTACAAAATTTAAATGATTGGCAGAGCCAGACAGATGTCTACAGTCTGGAAAAGGAGATGGAAGATCGGGGTCAGATGGGAGGCGAGCTGACAACTACAAAATTATCAAGTTACAAAAAGATGCAACCATCATCAAGATACAACAAGATGCAGTGTTGAAGTTTATTGGACAGATGGTTGCCATTATGACTGTACTTTTCTTTTTCCCTTCTTTCCTTAAATTTTTTTTCTTTTCTTTACTTCTTGCATTCTTTTTTTTTTCTTTTGTTTTTTTGGGGGGGCTTATTCAAAGTATTATTAATTCTTTTTAAAGATTTAGAACTTTTTTGAACCTAATAATTTAATACATAGTAACATTTTGTTACTAATAGAGTGGTAGAATTTATGATGAAGTTTAAGGTTTTTGTATTATTATTTAGTTATTTTTTGTGTAATATCAATTTAAGTTTTATTTAATTGTGAGAAAGATTTGGAATTGTTATCTATCCAGTTATAAAATATTACAATTAGATTTAACTTTTTTTTTTTTTGGGAGGAAGGTTATTTAAAGTTTGGAATTAGTGCTTATAATCTGATATATAGTAATAGTAAGTTATTTATATACTGATTGATTTTATGATGAAGTTTAAGGTTTTTGTATTTAATACTTAGTCATCATTTATGTAATAATCATTTAATTCTTAGTTAACAGTGAAGAAATGTTGTGAAGGGTAGATGATTGAAAGGAGGAGGAAGGAATTTTTATTAGTGTACAATTTGGAGTTGAAGTTTTAAAAAAATAAGGTGGAAGTCAAAATTTTTTAATTTAATTTAAATTTATTTTATTGATATTATGCCCTGTACTCTCTCTGGGAAGTCCGGGGGGGAGGGGGGAGGGAAAGGGGTGGGTTAGGGGGGAGAAAAATTAAAAAAAATGTTTGTACTTTCTATTTAATGTTTAGCTATTATCTATGTAATTTTGTACTAATAAAACTTTTTTGAAAAAAAAAAAAAAGACATTTAAATCCGGGAAATGAAAGGTTGAACTGATGGCCTGATAGGAGGCACTGTTTCTGGCCAAAGTGAAAAAAAAGATAGAACATCAATAGCTGAGTTTAAAGAGAAGCAAGCCACAAAGGCTGAATGACTCTCTCTTGCTGATTAACATTAGGACTTCCCAATACTGTTTATCCAAGAAAAAGAGTCTCAAAGAAGGAAGCAGACAAGAGAAGGTTTTAATCAACTTCAACAAATATCTTATTGTTACTAAACATTTTAGGATAAAGCTATTATTTTCCTTCTGTCTTGTAAGCTTTCTGTAATATTATTCTGGAAAATGATCAAGCAAGGGAAAAAAAACGTCCATCATGGTGTAATAGTTATGGTGGAGAAGACAACCTTCTTAGGTGGGGAGCATGTTTAGAATATTGATGGTGTGTGGTGGACACATGCACAAAATAATAGTTATGCTAGGAATGGCTATATGACTATCAATAAACCATCAGTTATCCCAAAATAAATTAGATATAATAGATATACTACAACTAGATACAATGCAAGATACTAGATTCAATACAGCTAGTGAAATCTCTATCATCCCACAGAAACCCAAATAAATTTTCATGAAACTCCAAAGGAATTCAAGAAAAACTGGAGATTGGTTCTTTCTTTCTTTCTTTCTTTCTTTCTCTTTCCTTCCTTCCTTCCTTCCTTCTTTTTTCTTTTTTCTTTTTTCTTTTTTCTTTTTTCTTCTTTCTTTCTTTCTTTCTTTCTTTCTTTCTTTCTTTCTTTCTTTCTTTCTTTCTTTCTTTCTTTCCTTCCTTCCTTCCTTCCTTCCTTCCTTCCTTCCTTCTTTCTTTCTTTCTTTCTTTCTTTCTTTCTTTCTTTCTTTCTTTCTCTTTCCCTTCCATCCATCCATCCATCCATCCATCCATCCATCCATCCATCCATCCATTTTTTAAGGAATTCAAGAAAAACTGGAGATTGGTGCTTTTCTTTCTTTCTTTCTTTCTTTCTTTCTTTCTTTCTTTCTTTCTTTCTTTCTTTCTTTCTTTCTTTCTCTTTCCTTCCTTCCTTCCTTCCTTCTTTCTTTCTTTCTTTCTTTCTTTCTTTCTTTCTTTCTTTCTTTCTTTCTTTCTTTCTTTCTTTCTTTCTTTCTTTCTTTCTTTCTTTCTTTCTTTCTCTTTCCCATCCATCCATCCATCCATCCATCCATCCATCCATCCATCCATTTTTTAAGAATATCTTTTAACCTGATGGGATTAAAGGTATTCTAGGGGCATGTCTTTTCCCAAAAACTCTATATTTTCTGTATTTTTCTTGAGTTTGTCATCTGCCTGGAGTATTTGTGATTCCACAACATTATCCTTTGAATAAATTATTTGTCATCATTCTGATTGTGACCATGATTATGATCATTTAAGTTGCCATGGCTCCATGCCCGTTAAGGTTCCAGATTGGAACCAGGGAAAGTCAGGTTTGAATCTCTACTCCTCACATCAACGGTCCTGAGCATGCCAATGAAAGTCAAGATATAAATGTAAGCATGGAATAAAATAAGAATCCATTTATTTATTTTACCTTTTTATGAGAGGGGGAAGGACAAAGCTCATTAGTAGAGTAGGTGTTTTCTGTACATTTTCTGTTGGCATTTTATCTTGCTGAATACAGAGTGAGAAAGTAAGGGGTAAATGAAATGAAGGAGTGAGTTTCTCTTAATAGGTCTCAGTTGGAAATATACAAAAAAATACCTGCCAAGTTAACCTCAAAAGCAAGAGAGACATGGATGGATGAGTTGGGCCCAAAATCAATTTCAGCTTTGCACACATCTCTAATTTCCCTCTGCGTCCCTGATTGATTGATTGATTGATTGATTGATTATGTGCCATCAAGTCTGTGTCAACTCTTAGCATAAATAGACTTTCTCCAAGATGATCAAACCTCAGTTTACTCTTTCAGAGAAATTATAAATTAACAATGGCAACAGCATATAAGGAGAATCTGTACAAAATATTCTATAGATGGTATATGTCCCCTGAAAGATTGGCAAAAATGTTTAAAGATAAATCAATTAAATGTTGGAAATGCCACCAGACACCGGGATCGTATTATCATATGTGGTGGACATGTGCAGAAGCGAGAAATTATTGGGCACAAATTCGAAAGTGGTTAGAAAAGATGACACAGCAACATATTGACCTAATCACTCAGGGAAAGGTTTAGAGGGAGAAAGAGGAAGTAGGTAGGGGGAGAGAAGGAGCAAGAAGATAGAGGGAGGAGACAGAGATAGAGGGAGGGGAGTGTAAAGGAAAAAAGAAAAACAGACTGATAAATAACAGCACAATGTAGGTGCATAATAGGATACTGAGTTATAATCGATTAGGTAGAAATGTGTAATTATGTATATTATTGATATGTTTTAAGGTATATGCATTGATATGTGTATGGATATGTGTATGGATATTGGAAAAAAATAAAAAAAATATGTGTATGGAAAAAAATAAAATTAAAAAAATTAAAAAAATTATTTTTTTAAAAAAAAACTTAAATTTTTAAAAAAAAACATATTGACCTGAAACCAGAACTGTTCCTGTTGGGTATTTTATCAGAGAAATATAGTAAAGAAATTGTATACTTGATCATTCATGTAATAACTGCAGCGAGAATTGTATTTGCACAAAATTGGAAAGCAGGTAAAATCCCTACAAAAGGAGACATAATCAAGAAAATACTGGAATGTGCAGAAATGAACAGATTAACAATGGCAATCAAAGGGAAAGAAGAATCAGAGTATTATGATGTATGGGAGCGTTTTTATCATTGGATAGAAAATGAATATAAATGAAAAAAGATATGGAGTTAAATAAAATGAAAGGGGAAGTTTTTGATAGAGGATAAGTTTAATTGACTTGTAAAAGTAGGGTTGTTTATATATTAAGAAAATAGTGGTAAAAGAAAAGATGTTGATTTAAAATGTTGTATCCAGACGACACACTGTGATTGATGATGTATTGTTTGTTGGAAAAAAATTAAAACTTTTAATAAAAAAACAAGTTTAGTGTTTCAGGTCTCTCAATGGTGAATTCACTACTGTTTAGTTGCGTCCAGCAGCCTTGCTGCTAGTCATCATCTTCTCTTTCTTTCAATATTTCCCAGTATTATGAAGTTTTCAAAGGAGATGGATCTTCACCAGGGGTGGGTTGTGGATCTTTTTGCTGCTGGTTCGCTCAGGGTCGTGTGCGCGCGCCCCCTCGCAGCAATCAAAAAATAGCTTCTGCACATGTGCAGAAGCAAAATCCAAGATGGCGGCGCCCACGGACCGGAACCGACAGAACCAGCTCCATGACATCATCACCAGTTTACTAACTGTTCTAAAGAACCGATTAGAACTGGTAGGAACCCACCTCTGGTCTTCACGTAATATGTCCAAAATATGATAAAATGAGCTTTGTCGCTTGAACTTTGATTGAGAATTCTGGTCTGATTGATTCTGTAATCTGTTTCTTTCTTTTTCCTCATTGTCCATTTTATTCTTATGAATCTTCTTGAATACTCAAAAGCATCGATAGTCTTTCTATCTTGCTCCTTCAAAGTTCAATATTTGTTTTCCTAGAATGTCACAAGGGAAACCATTGTCTGCCTCATTTTGATCATTGTAGATACAGACATAAAATGCCATCTGAGTATGTTTTCCAGGGCTTCTTCATTGCTACCCCATCAACTTCTACTCATATTGCATATTTCTTGACTGTTAATTCCTGTATTGTTAATAGTCAATCCTAAAAGGCAAAAGCTATCAGCAACTTCAGTACCTTCATTGTCAACTCTAAAATTGGTTCCTGTATCTGTTGAATTAGTTTGAGCTTTTTCATTTTTAATTGTACTCACATCTTTTTTCACTGCAGTCCTTGACTTTCACAACTTGAGCTTGCAGTTCCTTTGCGTGTTCAGCAAAAGATCTGCACCAGAGGTGGGCTGCTGCTGGTTCGCACCAGTTCAGGCAGTGGTAGTTAAGATTCTATGCAGTTTGGCGAACCGGCAAATCCCACCACTGGCTGGCCCCACCCCCGCTCATTTTTCGGCCTGTTTTCCAGGCCGTTTTTCAGTCATATTGGGCCATTTTTCAGGCCAAAAACAGCCCAAAAAACCCAGCCTGAAAATGGCCAGAAAACGGACAGGAAAATGGCCCAGAAAATGGCCGAAAACGGCCCAAAATGGTCCAAAAAACAGGCCAAAAATGGGTGGGGGAAGGGCCAGACAGTGATGAGATTATCCCCAACTGGCTGAATCCTACCTCTGTCTTTGAGGCGAGTGGCCAGGAGGTGGGGATGGGTTTGATGAGTGACATCACCCACCAAGTCACATGACCAACCGGTCACACCTACCCAGCCAGAGAACCAGTTGTTAAGTTATTCAAGTCCCACCACTGATTTGTAATTTCAGGAAAGGATCACACTTGGAATGCTGCATTCAATTCTGGTCACCACAATACAAAAAGGATGTTGAGACCCCAGAAAGAAAGCAGAGAAGAGCAACAAAGATAAGGGAGGCTGGGGGCTGAACCATACAATGAACAGTTCAGGGAATTAGGTATGTCTAGCCTAACAAAGAGAAGGATTAGGGGTGACATAATAGCTGTCTTCCAGTACTTGGGGGGCCATCACAGAGAAGAGGGGTCAAGCTATTCTCCAAAGGACCTGAGGGGACAGGAAAGGGTGCAATAGGTGGAAGATCATTAAAGAGAGATCCAACTCAGAACTCAGAAGAAATTCTCTGGCAGTGAGAATAATCAATCAGTGGAATAAATTACCTCCAGAAGCTGTGATGGTCCATCACTGGAGGGTTTCAAAAAGAGGTTTGACAGCCATTTGTCTAGAATGGTATAGGACAGTGATGGCGAACCTTTTTTGGTTCGCGTGCCAAAGGGGGGGGTGTGCACGCGCTAGCATGCGCACACATGCCCACACCCATTTCCCCCCCACACTGCCACCTGCACATGCGCACACACCCCCACCCCCGCACAAAAGCCTTACTGAAGCCTGGGACGGTGAAAAATGGCAAAACGGGCAAACTGGAAGTTTGGAAAAACACACTTCCAGTTTGCCTGTTGGGCTGTTTTTTGCACTTCTGGGCTTCAGGAAGCTTCCCTGAACCCTCCGGAGTGCGAAAAACAGCCCAACAGCAAACCGGAAGTGCATTTTTTCGAACTTCCATTTTGCCCGTTTTGCTGTTTTTCACATTCCGGGGCTTCAGGAAGCTTCCCTGAATCCTCCGGAGTGCAAAAAACAGCCCAACAGCAAACCGGAAGTGCGTTTTTACAAACTTCCGGTTTGCCTGTGGAGCTGACATAGGGCAACGCCTCGCGTGCCCTCTGATATGGCTCCGCGTGCCACCTGTGGCACGTGTGCCATAGGTTCGCCATCACTGGTATAGGATATCCTGCTTGAACAGGAGATTGGACTAGAAGTCCCTTCCAGCATATCATTCTATGTTCTATAAGAATACCAATAAAATGAATAAAATCAAAAACAAAATGTTATAATATGGTATTTCTCCAGATGTCAGCGAGAGCATTATTTTCTATTCTCAGTTTTCAATTTCCTTGTTTCAACAGTTATTCAGCATCTGTTATTGAATAAGTATGTTATTCCTTATTGCCTGCGTTTGGGGTATCCTCAAGGACTTCAAATATTTTTCATTCTCTAAAAACCTCAGTCAAAAACCTGGTGGTAATATTTACCTGTGTTCAGGGAGTCTTATTATGGCACTCCTGACATAAACATCAGAAATAGAGGGGATGTATCATTTTATAAGCAATAAGCCAATAGTGGGATTATAGAGTTTACCATTTATATAGAAAGTTATTTTTTTCCAGAGTTTCAAATGTTGTTAAGGAATTTATATTGGATAATATGTGCCCTGACAAGAGTTACACCTGCAGGAACTGATACTTCATAAACAGACTGAGCTATTAAAACACAAAGACAACCACACACACACACAAACAAATGCATACACATGAAAGAACAGGATTTCATTACCTTTGTGTATACAAATAATGCAAGCTCACAAACCTCAGAGTCTTATATATGTTACCAACAATGTATGAAAAGCTGGCATTTCCTAGAATGTCTAGGAAATCTATAGATTGTTAGGCAAAGCAGGAAATGTCTGTGTTATTTTAATTTACTATATACTTTCCATTGGGGTGTATGGGATGTTCAGGGAGGGGTAGCGCCTCTAGTGTAGGGGCATGCCGTGTCCTTTTAGGTCAGCTTGTCCACCTTTGGTCCCCACCTGTCACTCAGCTCTCACCTGTGGCTCCCAGTAGCTGTAGCATGCGCAGAGGCCACACCCTGGACAACAGGTTCGATAGGCTGGTCAAACCAGGTTGAGAGTAGCTGTCAGGTCATCGACCTTCAGTGAGAGAGGGACTTGTCTATCTCGAGCATGTGAAGACAGATTCCAGCGGACTGAGCGGATGAAATCTACCAGAATAGGAAAACAGTCATGAAGATGGTCTCTGTAAGCGACGTGCTACTCTAAGAGCATGGCAAGGCATGAAAGACACCCTGGTCAACCACTGTGCCCAACACATCTCTAACTATCTCAATTCTTGTCCTTCCATTGGAGCATGATGGCATCTGGGAAGCAGAGGTGGGTTCCTACCAGTTCTAACCAGTTCTTTAGTAAACCAGTGATGACCTCACTGAGCCATTTCTGTCGGTGCCGGTCCGTGGGCGCTGCCATCTTGGATTTTGCTTCTGTGCATGTGCAGAAGCTAATTTTTGCTTCTGTGCATGCACAGAAGCTATTTTTATTGCTGCGGGTGTGCACGCACGCGCCCAGTGCGCCCCTGAGCAAACTGGCAGCAAACGGATCCACAACCCACCCCTGCTGGGAAGAGAGAGGGAGGCTGACTATGCGTACCTCTCCCTCACTTTAATCCAATTCAAGCGCAAGTCTTGACATCCTCCAACTCCCGTAACCCATTTTAGATGTCAAGTTCCCCTTCGGACATGATGGACGAACATCATCATATACTTTCCCTAGATATAGTACTTAGGCATGATGCAGAATGACAAGAACTATTTCAGCAAAGTATGAAAAGAGAGTCATGAAAGGGGTTAGGATTAGGATTAGGCTAACCCTAACCTTAACACTAATATTAATCCAGAGGTGAGTTACTCCGGGTTCGGACTGGTTCGCCTGAACCAGTAGCAACCCGTTGGTGATGTCACAATGACATCACGGAACCGGTTCAGTCGGTGCCGGTCCGTGGGCACCGCCACCTTTTAAAAAAAAATTTTGAATTTTTTTTCTGGTTTTTTTTTCTTCTGCACATGTGCAGAAGCCGAGTTTCCGGCACTGTGCATGTGTCACCATCTTGTTTTTTGCTTTTTTGGGGGGGGGAATTTTTTTAATTTTTTCAGCACTGAGCATGCGCGCATGCACAAAGCGCACACGCATGCACCCACATGGTGCACCCATGCGATGCACCCATGTGGCACACCTATGTGGCGTGGGAGGAAGTGAACCGGCAGAGAGGTAAGTTAGAACTCACCCCTGTATTAATCCTAACCCTAACCCTAACTTTGACTTTAACTCTAACTTTAACCCTAACCCTAACTTTAACCATAATCTTTTATTGAAAAGATATATATGAAAATGAAAGAAGAAATGCAAAATAAAGAATAGGACTTTGTTACAGGAAAAAACAACAGAAAAAGACCAGTATTGACCTACTTGTTTGAACAAGGAAGCTAGAATCTGGATTTTGTAAATTTATGATTAATGATTGTAACTATGATTTATGAGCTATGAGCTATTACTTGCTGTTTATATGTACACTGTGAGCTTATGCACTGGAGACAAATTCCTTGTGTATCCTGTCACACTTGGTCAATAAAGAATTCTATTCTATTCTATTCTATTCTATTCTATTCTATTCTATTCTATTCTATTCTATTCTATTCTATTCTATTCTATGCCTATGCCTATGCCTATGCCTATGCCTATGCCTATGCCTATGCCTATTATTCCTATTATTCCTATTCCATTCCATTCCATTTTATTCCATTCCATTCATTTTAGTTCCTATTCCTGTTCCTGTTCCTGTTCCCGTTCCCGTTCCATTCCAATCCATTCCATTCTAGTTCCTGTTCTTGTTCCTGTTCCATTCCACTCCACTCTAGAATTTTAGTGGGAGCATTTTATACTTTGTCGGTTTGCCTTTCAGCATTGCATAGAATACCTAGGAAATGTGTGAAATATTAAGGGTTTCATACTTTAACGTCCAATTTTTGGCATTCTATAGATTTCCTAGGCATTCTATGAAATGCCTAATTTCACACATTGACAGTAACATATATAATGCTGATTTGACCGTCCTGTGCAAAATGTTTTCTCTGTATACATCTTGAGGCCATATTTTGACTCTTTTATAATGCATGTCTTTTTCACTTAGAAGCTCTGGAGTCTTGCCAAATGGCCTTTTCCAGTTGAAATAGCTTAGCCCTTTGAGATATGAGGCACACTGCTTAGAGGGGTGCCAATCTATAAAAACCTAGTGTACTGTAATATTGGGGTTGTTAATGTAGTCATTAGTGCAACAACAACATATGTATATCTGTTCTTACCTAATTATCACAAAGCTGCTTTGTGAAACTATGAGAACATTAAAATACTGTAGTAAAATGTGCTATAGCACAGGTAGCAAACACAGAACAAAGCCAAGAAACATTTTAAAACAGTAAACAAAATGAATTCATCTAAGAATTTATTACATCTTCAAAGGTTGGGAATTCAAGAGAGAGACAAGAAGATTTTTGCTTCAAGAAATAAATTCTATAAGAACTCAATAGATGGGGTAGTAAAATGGGAATCCATTCTAAACAATGACATATCCTCAAACATACGACTTAAATGGAGCCTGCCCATTATGATTGTATATTGTGGGAATCGTAAAACGTGACCAACCTGATTTTACAATATTTTTCCAGATGTCGTTAAGTAAACATGGTGGTCATAAGTACAAATCTTATTAGAACAATTAATCAGTGGAACAATTTGCCTCCAGAAGTTGTGAATGCTCCAACACTGGACGTTTTTAAGAAGAGATTGGACAACCATTTGTCTGAAATGGTATAGGGCAGAGGTCTTCAAACTTGGCAACTTTAAGACTTGTGGACTTCAATTTTCAGAATTCTCCAGCCAGCTATGCTGGCTGGAGAATTCTGGGAGCTGAAGTCCACAAATCTTAAAGTTGCTAAGTTTGGGGACCCCTGGTATAGGGGGTTGGACTTGAAGACCTCCAAGGTCCCTTCCAACTCTGTTATTCTATTCTATTCTATTCTATTCTATTCTATTCTATTCTATTCTATTCTATTCTATTCTATTCTATTCTATTCTCATGGTTATTAAGTGAATGCAGCAGTCGTAACTATGAGCCCATTAGTTGCTAAGGGCCGGTATTCACCAAAATTGTCATAAAATGTGGCCATGTGGCTATTAATGCAGCCCAATTGCTGGCTATTAATGCAGCCCAATTGCTGAGCACCTGGAGTTAAATCATCAATCACATGATTGCAAAGAATAGTCCAATCATTGAAACTTCAAATTCAGGTTATAAACAGCCCCCTGCTAAGTAACCGGTCATAAGTCAAGGAATACTTAAGCTTTGGGTTATTTTCTAGAATGCAGCTGTGTTGCCAAGCACCAAAGTGTGGTCACATGACTGCAGGTGTGTGTGTGTGGGGGGGACTGTTGGAACACTGGATCTGGGCTCTAACTCCCCCCTTTTAAGATAGTTCATAACTTTAAATGACCATGAAGCAACCAGTCGTAAGTTGAGGACTACCTACTGTATAGTCTTTAAACTGTTGGAAATCTTATAGATCAGCTCCAATCTTCTGAAGTAGGACAGATCTGATTTAAGACCAAATTGATATAATCCATGATTTAAATCTCTAGTCAGAAAAGGATCAAATTTAATAATTTAAATATTAGGGGGTTGTTTATCCACTGTTCTAAAATATGTTTTTGATCATTTCTACAAAAAAAATTGCATTCTTATGGTTTATTATAACCATCAATACAATGATATACATATCATCTTCAGAAGATATATTTACAGTAGAAAGCAATGTTCTGAATGTATTTTGGATTAACTTTCATTTTTTAAAGAAAATGGAATGATTATTCTCATGGGCAGAATTCATTCAGCATCTTCAAAGCTTGAGCAGAATTGAATATCTCTATTGTACTGTCTGCATTTCACATGATTGCTTCTCCCACCCCAGGTTCACAAAGTTGAAATTGATCAAAATATTACCACATGGCCCTCTTTCATTATATATATATATATATATATATATATATATATATATATATATATATATATATATATATATATATATATATATATATATATATATATATATATATATATATATATATATATATATATATATATATATATATATATATATATATATATATATAGACCATTATATATATAGACCTTGGAATACTCATCTCAAATGACCTAAGTGCCAAAGCCCACTGCAACAACATCGCCAAAAAGGCTTCAAGAACTGTTAACCTAATCTTACGTAGCTTCTTCTCCGGTAATATCACACTACTAACCAGAGCATACAAAACATTCGCCAGATCAATCCTCGAATACAGCTCATCTGTCTGGAACCCACACCGCATATCGGACATAAATACATTAGAAAGTGTCCAGAGATACTTTACAAGAAGAGTCCTCCACTCCTCTACTCGCAACAGAATACCTTACGCAACCAGTCTTGAAACCCTGGGAAAGCTTAGAACTACGTTGCCTTCGGCACGACCTAAGCATAGCTCATAAAATTATCTGCTACAATGTCCTTCCTGTGAACGACTACTTCAGCTTCAACCACAACAATATACGAGCACACACAGATACAAACTCAAAGTGAACCGCTCCAAACTTGACTGTAGAAAATATGACCTTAGCAACAGAGTGGTAAATGC